>JAJPUD010023045.1:2672-20529 GCA_023553655.1 Myrmecobius fasciatus | reverse complement strand
TTCTGGAGAGCAATTTGGAGCTATGCTCAAAAAGTTGTCAAACTGTGAATACCCTTTCACCCAGCAGTGTTTCTACTGGGCTTATATCCCAAAGACATCTTAGAGGAGGGAAAGGCACCCACCTGTGCAAGAATGTTTGTGGCAGCCTTTTTTGTAGTGGCTAGAAACTGGAAACTGAAGGGATGCCCATCAATTGGAGAGTGGCTGAATAAATTATGGTATATGAATGTTATGGAATATTATTTCTCTGTAAGAAACGACCAGCAGGACGATTTCAGAGAGGCCTGGAGGGACTTGCATGAACTGATGCTGAGTGAAACGAGCAGAACCAGGAGATCATCATACACAGCAACAACAGTATTACATGATGATCAATTCTGATGGACATGGCTCTCTGCAACAAAGAATTGTCTCAAACCAATTCCAATTGATCAGTGAAGAAAACCATATACACCCAGAGAGAGGGAAATGAAATATGGTCCACAACGTAACATTTTCATGATCTCTATTGACATTTGCTTGCATTGTGTTGCCTTTCTCTGATTCTTTTTTTTTTCTTGTAGATAGGATGTTTCTTGCATAACTTCTCAAGCATTTCAACATTATTAACATGTAGTGGACCTCCTGCCACCTAGGGGAGGGGAGGGGACTGGGGGTAAAATATGTAATGGAAAGCTTTGTAAAGATCATTGTTGGGGAACTACCCATACATATGTTATACAAATAAAAAGCTTTAATAAAAAAAAAAAAGAAATTTTTACATGTAGGCAGCTAGGTGGTGCAATGGATAGAGCACCAGCCCTGAAATCAGGAGGACCTAAGTTTAAATCTGATCTCAGACATTTAACATGTCCTAGCTGTATGACCCTGGGCAAGTCACTTAACCCCAATTGCCTCAGCAAAAATAAATAAATAATTTTTTAAAAAATTATATATGTATATATAGTTAAGAAAAGATAAATTTTTACATGACTAGATATGTAGGTATATAAAACAGGTATACAAATCAAACATTTACTTATATAAATCATTAAAAAATTATTTAAAACAATTTTTGTATATATCAAATTTTACCATTTAATAAAGACAAATTTACATAGTAAAAAAAAGAAAGAAAGAAGGGGGAGCGATGGGCAGACAAAGAAACAAAGAGTGAGGGAAGAAGACAAGGAAAGAATCCATGGGGAAGTAAAGTAATAGCATTATGAGGAGCAAAGGATCAGAAGGAATGGAAAGATGTGTATGTCTATGTGTGGGAGTAGAAGTGTATGTATGTATGTACATTTATATATATCCTTTCTTAGCTATAGTTTAGTGGAGTGGAAGAAGGGATAAAAGGGGCAAAAAAGAATAAGTAAAAAAGGTGCACAGTAGAGAACAAAAGAACAATTTACAAGAAAGTAAAGATGGAAACTTATGAATATAATTTCTTCTGCTAATATATATATATACTTTCTTAAACCAGTATTTATTTGTTTTTACATATTTTGAATCCATGCTTTGCTGGACACATGAAAATGTTCTCTTTTATTTTTTTATTTTGTTTTGTATTCCTTTTCTGTTTTTCTTTTTTTCTTATTGTTTCTTTAAATAAAACAAATTTGAAAAAAAGGTTTGAATGGGTTCAGTTGTGAAAGGTTTTAAATGCCAAATCAAAAAAGAAGAATTATTATATTTAATCCTTTAGGTATCAGGAGTCATTGGAGTTTGGGGATGACATAAGCAGACTTATGTTTTAAAGAAATTGCCCAAACAACTTTTTGAAGTATGAATTGGAGTAAGGAGAAAAATTAACTCAGGGAAAACAATTAGAAAGCTATTGCAATAATCCAGCCAAGTAAAGGTGAAGTCCTGGAAGATGTAAGAGAGATGATACAATCATATAGAAATGTCAAAATTAGACAACCAAATGTACATGTGCAGTCAATGAGAAAAAGGAGACAAGGATAACATCAAAATTGCAAAACAACAAAAAGAAAAGACAAGATTCCTAGCCTAATGAAGTCTATAAAACAAATAAAGTCTAAATATATTTTTCCTTATTACCCCTAAATTTGGATATTCAATGCTACTGTATTCCCATCCATTAAGATCAGATATCAAAAGATAAATACAATAATTCCATGACTTCTCAACTAGAACATGTAATGATAACAAACCTTAACACACAGTAAATTTGTTTCTTGAGATTTTTAAGTACAGCAGTATCTCTTCAAGTTTAAGTAATATCATTTTGTTATTGGAGAAGCAAATAATCTGAATAAGATCCCTCTATGCATACACAATTCTGTAGCAGGTGAACATTATACTTCAATTTATCAATGGGAAACGATGAGAGATTGGGAAGGAAACGAGCCAATGAAATATGGTAGTGTTGTGGCAGAAAACTGCCGCTTTAGTGGCTAAAGCATTAGCAAAGCATCTGCCCTGTTGAAATTCTACCCATAATGATTTTTTCTCTTCCTGCTGTTGTTATACCAGTCAATAGGATATTGCTGTGGTAATATGCTCCTTAGCAGACATCATAAATTCCAGATAGAAAACCATGACCTAAAATACAGGCCTAAAATACAGACCTAAAATGATGAATAAAAGCAGACAATATAGCCATTTATAGCCTGAAATCAAAACAAAACTCTCCAAAATGAATTAGATGATTAAGTGAACTGATTCAGCTATAACACTAAGCTGCATAAAAATGGGTTTTGAAAGCAGAACAAAAAACTTCAAAGACAAGGAGAAAGGTAGATAACCACTACTTCTAACTCATTTTTCCTAGTTCATATCAATAACAAATAGTCAGCTGTCTTTTATTTCAAGACAGTGAACAAAGAAATAAGCAAGGTGACTAAATAGGAGCTGGAACCATTATAAGAAAGAAATGCTTAGCTCAGTGCCTAGAGCAAAGTAGACATTTAACAAATTCTTGTTGACTGACATTTATGTTTTGGCATCAAATGTTTGAAGCAAACGTAGACTACCTATATTAGAAGACAAATAAATGTCTTTAAAACAAATAAGCAAACAATTGAAACTAGACACTCTGAAAAAACAAGATATACTTGTTTCTTTTATTAATGTTTAATTGATTAGTGGATAGTAAACTAGTCAGTTAGGAAAACTTCAGTTCAAATCCTGCCTCCTGGAAGTCATTTAATCTTATTGTGCAATAGTTGTAAAACTACTCTACAGTTGTTCTATATGTACACATGTAAAGCATATAACATCAAAACTGCAAAACAAACAAAATAAAAGACAAGATTCCTAGCCTGACAAATTTTATAAAACAGTCTAAATGCATTTTTCCTCATTATCCATAAATTTAGATATTCATTTTTACTGTATCCCCATCCATTAAGATCAGATATCAAAAGATAAATGCAATAATTTCATGAATTCCCATCTAGAACATGTAATGATAATAAAACAACATACAGTGAATTTGTTTCTTGGGATTTTTAAAGTTATTGTGTATATACACACAAACACCATTTTCTTCAGCAAAAGAATATAAACTTCTTGAGAATAGGTGTTTCATTTATTTTTCTAATAAGAGGCACTTGATAAGTGCTTATTGATTAAGTAGTTTCTTAGTAGTTTTCCATTGTCTAAGATAGTTGGAGCTTCTATACTAGCGTTCCTTAAGTTGATGAAATTGCATACCAAAAAAAAAAATCAATTAAGTACAATGGAGTATGCAAATGCATGAGTCCATCTCATATTGAAAGATGTGACAATTTACTAATAATGCCTTTATATCTTTAATAATTGCTAACCCATTGATATGAAAGAGTTAATGAATTTTTCAAAGTTCTTAATTTCCTCCTAGTGAATTGGTGATAAAATGGAGGCCCTGGATCCCTTGGGCTATTTAATTTACTAAGTATAGAGAATGTAGGAAGGAAACCATTTAAAACAAATAGCTACAGGGGAATGAAAAAAGGAAAGAAAAGATATATAATGAATATGTAGAGTAATGTATCTTGAAGTATGTTCTTGTAACATTGAAAAATATACCAAGTTCAAATAAGAAATGACAGACCATTTGGGGACTACTTGTAGCATCACATGAGCCTCTATAAAGCCCTACTCTGACACCTCATTTTGGCATAGATTTGCCCTTGTTTTCATAGAGAATAGTATTATGTAATGAGGACAAATACTGGAAGTTCCTACTAAGCAGAAAAGGAGGGACTGGCAATAAACTATTTTTCAACAACAACAATAGAAGTACTATTCAAATTTGGACAGATTCTTCATTAGAAAGCTAACCACAAACTAATGCTTTTAGATGTTGAGATAGAAGGATCACACAATAACTCATGAAGATTACCTACTGAGGAAGGGTTCTGAAAAGAGTTATTAAGAGTATTCACATCAATGAAATTATGATGCATAGAAGTTTAACATAATACCTTAAAATATTTATTATTCTTTTAAAGTTATATCTTTGTTACCTTTTCTCCCAATCTCTGAAAGTATGTAAAGATGGCATCTTTAACATAATAAAAAAGTTTAAAGGTTCTTAATCTGCTTTCATTAAGTACTATAGATGTCAGAATTGGTTTTGGGATACGGTAAATAACTGCAAATATAGAACATCTAAATAAAATCAGGCATAAACCAATTATGGGCTTATATCCCAATCTAAATATTGTTTTGATTCCATTTCTCTTTCACTCCATAGAGACTAGGGATACCTACTCAGGGTCATTAAGTACCATTCAGCTAGATATCTGAAAGACTGTTATATACCAGGAACACACCTAAAAAGTACCCAAGTACTCCTGATATTTTGCCATTAACAAGAGGAATCTCTCTGAAAATATATCTTATGAGTCTAAAATTTAAATTTAGGACATTATATCCAGAAATGTACAGTGGAAAGTACTTCTTTGGTAGTTTGCATAAAGGGAAAAGTGTCTTTTTCTAATGGATCTTCAGAAATCTATATAAGCAGAGAATGAAATAAAATTCCCCAGCAGGTGGGTAAATGAGTGGCTCTCTTAATAATGATAATTAATAATAACAATAATAATAACTCATATCTTTATAACAGTTTAAGCCTTGCAAATAATTTTCTATATCTAATTTGATTCTCTAATAACTCTATAAGGTATATATTATTCTCTCTATTTTAGAAATGAGACTCAACTAGCTTATATAACTTGCACATAAGCTATACTCTTAGTAAAATGGTTTAGGTGGGATCACACTCAAGTCTCCCTAATTCAAAATCTAGGGTTCTAAACTCTGTCACATTGTCTCCAAATGACCTTAGATCAACCCAAAAAATGAGGTAAAAATAAGTATATTCACATCCCATTTTGGAGAATTCATGGTACTTGCCTCAAAGTAGGAAAACAATCATGATAGACTAAGATTCTCATCCTTCTGTAGTTTCCAAAAAGAACATGCTC
Source organism: Myrmecobius fasciatus (assembly GCA_023553655.1). NCBI lineage: Eukaryota > Metazoa > Chordata > Mammalia > Dasyuromorphia > Myrmecobiidae > Myrmecobius > Myrmecobius fasciatus. The sequence goes on along the minus strand of JAJPUD010023045.1, from coordinate 15,109 downwards.
AATATACAGTAGGACTGTCATATGATACACACACACACACACACACACACACACACACACACACAAACCAAAGCAAAAATCTTCTTACAATATATTACTGAAATTTGGATTTACATGGTGACATCCAACACTTTTTTTCTGACATACCTCTTCATGGACTTTGGAGATAGTTCTTTCTCTACATCTTTCACTGGCATACTATAGGAGTCCACATTGTATTCACTATCATCATCATATTCATGGTCTAGCAGTGTTCTTGCCCACGTGCCCATATCATAAGGGGGTAGCATTCCTCCAAATTCAGAAGGTAGGATCTCTGGATGAATGAGTTGATGCAGGCTATTCAGATTATTTCCATGCAGAAATATCTATATTTTCAAAAGAAAAAAAGTCATCCAAAGCACAACTCACAAAATAAACAGAATTACATTGACTGAAAAGAATAAAAAAATCCTGTGACAATTTTTCATGACTACTGTTTTTTTTTTCATAACTACTGTTAAGAAGATGAAGAAGATGAAGAGTCACTTTTCTAGGTCATACCATGAACAAAGTGCTACGCTAAGCTAGAATGTGTGTGTGTGTGTGTGTGTGTGTGTATTCTGATCTGAGAAAATCCAAAGTTAGGAAGGAAATTGTATGTGTACCATAAACAAATCCATTGACCAACCCAAAATTTAGCATTATAGTTTGTATGGTAAACCTTACTGACCTATATTGGAAATGAGAACACTTAACAGAGGACTCAGCAACTAAACACTGCCATCCTACATATTAAGCCTGTAAGCTGACAAAAGTATAATGCTCTTCTCCTAACTGCTACGAGAATGTCTTACCCATAGTAGTCCTAAATGCTGTTCTACAATGCAAAAGAGAAAGAATTGAAATCTAATGTTTTGGATTCCCTCAAAATGGGTAGCATTTTGTAGTACAAGGGACTTAATCATTCTAGTGTTTCTAGGTAACTTTGGTACTACAGATTTCCAGCGAATTAGATTCCAAATAGTTGAAATATAGATTTTAAAAACCTGAAGTCATTCACATGCTTAGAATTGTCCCCATACTACTACCATTCCCCAGGATTGTTATAATCTTCCATTCTTCCTCTTCTCAAACACTGCTCCCCCCATCCTGACCCAGTGGTTCTTATTATCATTGAAACTTGAAGTAGTATCTGATTAAATATTGTTCCTAATTAAAGAGAAAAATACAAAAATTAATTTAGAAAGGGTAAAATGCAACATAAATTAAATGCTTATCTTAGGCTATTTAGAAACTAATTTATATTGCATATATTTTATAGAGTCACAGACCTCTGAAGATAATTTCATGAGGGAAAAAACCATCTGTTGTCCTTTTAAAGTTCAATAAAGGTTAAGTTAAGAATACGAAATTTAAAAAGATAATATTTTAGATAATTTGTTCTAATGTGTAACTAATTCCATCTGCAAGTAATTACTAAAATGCATTTCAATTATTCTACTGTTTAATTTTTATAATATGCAAACTTTTACAAAATTAATTAGAACTTTCAGAAATACTTTTTTGTGGTTTGCTCTTAATATCAAGAAAGATTTACTAATAACCTTCCTATTCTAGCATCTGAAAAGCAAATATTTAGATAGTATTTTGAAGGTGAAAATAATAGGTGATATGACACACAATTACATTGTCATACAAAGTTTTCCTGATTAACCAAATTTTAATTAAAAAATGAAGTTCTGATCTCTCTCTTTTGAAACTGGACTAGGATAGGTTCCCATACAATAAGATCCAACTAAAGTATCTCAATCTTTTCCTGAATCTATGTATGTTTCAACAATAAAATGAACAAGTATAGATGAGCACACCACAAACATTCACAACTGTTTCTAAAAAGTATTAACAAAATGAACTGCAAAAACATATTTTCCTGGAATAATTTATTTGAAAATTAAGCAAATGAACAATTATAAACTCTCTTTTAAAATCAACTGTAGCCTAAAACATATCTGGCTAAGAGAAGGATAAAAGCAACTGCAAGAGCATTCATCAGATCTTAAAACTGGAATAGATACTAGCAATACACAAATTTCCATTGCTTTTCTTTCTGGGAATAAATTTGAGGTGTGAACTGATGCTTCAACACAATACATAAGTGATAAATGTGTGTGTACATATTTAACTATATGAATACAAATACATATGTATATATGAATGTATGTCTAAGATAAGATATATGCATGTAGATAGCTCAATGATGAAACACTGGGCTTGGAGTCAGAAAAATCTAAGTTTAAATCCAGCCTTGGACATTTACTAACTGTGTAACTCTAGGCCAGTCACTTAATCTCTTTTTACTTTAATACACTGGAGAAGGAAATATAATAAACTGTTCTGCCCACTGTTAGGGAATATGGAGAGGAAAGAAGATGAAAGAGATGTCCCTAACATACTGAATAATTCCATTTTATATTTTTAAAAATAATTTATTCCTGCTTTCATATTTGTTGAAGCAATTCTTTAAATAATTGTGACAATACTCACAAGATGCTGACTGTAGCAAATATTGTTCTCTCTAATGGCATTTATAATAATTTACTACTATTAATAATAATAAATAACATTTATATGGCATTTTGAGATTTATAAAGTCCCATACATACACATTTTCATTTAATTCTCATAATAACCTTATGAAGTTGATTTTACTATTACCTAAATTTTAGAAGTAGATAAACTAAGATAAAAGAGATAAAATAACTTGAAGATCATGAAAAAACTAAATTACGAAGGGTTTGAACATAAATCTGCTGACTGAATTTCATGCTTCACTATGACACAAATATATTGTATATTATTAACTTTTATTATTATAAATAAATGACACTTTTACAAGTACATGGGACTTAAATATCCAGGGCTACACCAAAACACTGTCTTCTTAATACTTAAGAAAAATAAATAAATTACATTCAGTATAATTGCAATATTGCATATCTTACCATATTCTAATTCACCAAAAATAAGCAATCTAGTAATGGAATTCTATTAACCAGAATATTTGGATCCCCATAGAAATTACTGTCATGTAGCTAAGAGTATAATTGATCTTGACAAGTTACATGTACTTAAGGAAAATAAATAGATATGTGTGTACATAAATACCTTCAGTATACTTCATTTCATTTTAAATAGACCAATCACAATTTGCTAAATTAAATTATATTTTAAAAATGTAAATGTCAGCAAGATGAAAAGGAAAACACTAGAATGGGAGTCAAGATTCCTAGATCAGAGTTTGGATTCTACCACAGATAAACTATGAATCACTTAAATCTATTGTAAGCTTCAATTCCATCATGCTTTTACTTATATCATGAAAGATATTCTGATTGATTGGAATTAGGGTGTGATTTATATTTATAGTAATATATTTTCTTTTCCTTTATAACACAGGAGAGTTATTTTTGAAATGTTACTCAACATACATAAATTCTTCAACATGACAATGTGAGCTAAAGGCACAGAGGGGGAAAAAGGCTGAAAATATCTACTTACAAGTGTGTAAATATATATTTTGTATTAACTTATTCTTAATAATTATTAACTTATCTAAATTCATATCATGCAATTTACAGAATGAATAGTATTAGCAAAGAAATAATATTGAAAATACCCTTTTGCGAGTCTTCTCCTTTAGGAAAGGCCGTATGACAGTGTATAGAGCATGGATATACCAAGGCTGATTGACAAAATGAATTCCTCCAAATCGAGCTGGAAAACTGTCCTGCAGTATCACATAAAACAAATCCAATATATGTTTGATTATTTCAAAAAGATTAAGTAATTCAGTTCACTAAATATTAAACACTATGAGCATAGCACTGTACTGGGTGGTGGAAACACAGACAAAAAAAAAACAAATTGCCCCTTTTTTTAGATGCTTATAATTTTTAGAAAAGATGTTCTAAGCAAATTTAATTGCTTTGAAAATGATTTGGCTGCCTATGAAAAGAGAGATATGGTAAGAAACTCTGTTCACTGAGCATTATCATTGTCAATTAGCATTGAAAGATATCAAGAAAATGTCCTCAAAATCAAATAAACTCTTGTAAATTTTCCAAGATCCAGAAATATGGCATTTTAAAACCTAAAGCCCCTTAACAGTCAGTCAATATACATTATGGAGCATAAATAAAAAGCAATTGAAGTTTACCAAATATTTCTACCATACTGGATGTTTTGTTTTGTTTTTCCTTAAAATATCAATGTCTTTTGCTTCTAATATAAGCAAGAGTCTGCCATATACTAAGCATCTGAGTGGACATTTTAAAAGTTTTCTTTTTCCTATTTCAAGCTTAAAAATCAAAACATTAAATTTAAGGTGCAAATAAAATTTAAAAACTAGAACAATTTTAAGAGGTTTGAAAATACATCTTCATATAAATATATGTGTGTATACAACTTAAAATATATTTTGACACTAATGCCCTCTTGGTGGAGTTGTGAATTGATCCAAACATTTTGGATAGCAATTTGGTACTATGCACAAATATGAAATCGATGATCCACTTTAATCCAGTAATAATACTTCGAGAGCTGTATCCCTTTAAAAATATTTTTATTGGGATTTTCTCTTTCATATGTCCCCATGTATCCTTCCCTCCCCCTATATCACCACAGAGATCTATCTTATATGAAAAATAGTATTTTTTAGAGAGAGAGGAAAAAATCAGCATAAGTGATTGATACATTGAGAAAATCCAAAAAACATGTGCAACATGTAACACAAATGGTTGAAAGTGTTTTCACATATTTTTCCCTTTGAGTCCCAATTAATCTTTATAATTTTGTTATATTTACTTTAATTTTTTGATGACTTCTTGTTCTTTCCATGTTTGTTGTTGCAGTTACTGTTCACATTATTTTCTTGACTCTGCTTATTTCATTCTATATCATTTCATAAAGTCTTTAAAGGCTTTTCTGTATTCCTCACAAATATCATCTCTTACAATACAGTAGCATTCCATTACATTGATGTACCACAATTTGCTTAGCTATTCCCCAACTAATTAGCATCTATTTTCCACCCAATTCTTTGTTATCACAAAAATGCTTTTATACATATGTGGAGATGTTTTTGTTATCAATGGCTTCCTCGAGATAACGGAGTAATGGAGCCTCTAGTTCAAAAAGTATGGATATTTTAGTCAGTTTATTTGAATAATTCCAAATTGCTTTCCAGAATGGCTGTACCATTTCAAAGCTTCACTAACAATGTGTTAGTATGTCTTTTTTCCAAAAATCCATCCAACATTGTCTGTTGCCATTTTTTTTTAGTAATTTTTTGCCCGTTTGTAGGATATGAGGTAAAACTTCAATTATTTTAATTTGCATTTCTCTTTTTGATGATTTGGAGATTATCTTCATGTGGTTGTGAATGCTTTATAATTCTTTTGAAAACTGTTTATATCCTTTGACAAAACTTTTTGATTAATCTTACATTTCAGGGCTCATAATTAACATACGATGACTGGAGATAATTACAGCTTTGTGCACCAATATGTATAGCATGGGATGAAGAATTGGAGAAATTCTCTGAGGAACTTGAAAAGATCTTCCTAATTAAATTAACATATACTTTAATACTAGATTAGAATAAATAGCAAAAACAAGAAAATAAGACAAATAATTGAGGAAACTCTAATCTGACTTTTTTTTTTCATTAAGCCAGCTCAGTTTTATTAGTTTAATAGGTTTCTCACTTTCAACTTAATTAATCTCTCTTTTGATTTTCTTTTTTTTTCTTTTTTTTCAAACAAAACAGTTTATTTTAAAGTGTCTGTGTTTAAAAAAGGAATAACTCCTATTACTCATCTCTCTTTTGATTTTCAGAATTTCTAATTTGGTACTTAATGGAGTGAGTTTAATTTGGTTTTTTCCTAGCTTGTTTTGTTATTAGATCTATATCCCAAAGAGATATTTTTAAAAAATAGAAAAGGTCTTATATGTACAAAAATATTTTAGCAACTCTTTTTGTGGTAAAAAGAATTGGAAATTAGAGACACCCATCAATTGGAGAATGGTTGAACAAGTTGCAGCATATGGTTGTGATTGAATGGTATTATGCTGCAAGAAATAATCAACAGAATGGTTTCAGAAAAACATAGGAAGATTGATGGGAACTGAAGCAAAGTGAACTAAACAAAACTAATATATCACTATATGCAATAACAATAATATTGTACAATAATAAACTTTGTGTGATTTAGCCATTTTCAGCAATACAATGATACACGGCAATTCCAAAGACTCACAATGAAAAATTATATTCACCTCCTGGAAAAAAAAACAAAAAACAAAAAACAAAAAAAAACTGATGAAGTCTGAATGAAGATCAAAGCATTTTTTTAAACTTTATTTTTCTTTGATTTTCTTTCTCTTCTTTCTTTTTCTTTTTTGGTCTGAGTTCTCTTTTGCAACATGGTTAATATGAAAATATGTTTTGCATACTTCACATGTATAACCTCTATCAAAGTGCTTGCCTTCTCAAGAGGATATTTGAAACTAAAAAATTACTTTTAAATGTATGTAAAAATTATTTTTACATATAATTGAGAAAAATGAAATAAAAACATTCTTTAAAAAAGAAAGCATATGTCTGTGTACAATATATACATACATATATACTAAAAATGTATCCAAATTGACTACTTATTAGAAGGTCTGGATTACCATAAAATAATTCTCCCCTTTAGCTAAAATGAATATGAACTAGGGCAGAGAAAACACTTTTCCCTCATCATCCAAGGAAAAGCCATGCCTATCTATTATAATAGACCATCCATATCCACTTTTTTTTTCTTTGAATAGAGACTTGTATCATAACTGACTCTCAGAAGTCCAACATTTCATAGCTAAAAGGAGCTCTGATGTTTTCCATATTTCTCCAAAGAACTGGTCCAGAGAAATACTATCATTTAATATTCTACTTAATTCTATGAAGAGTTTGAGCAGAAACAAAAATATATTAATTGGAAAAAGTATGAAGGTCAAACTTTTTATAATTATCATTGTCTTGTTCTTCCTGACTTTTTTTGATGGGGGACAGCAACAGTTCTGGGACAAGTTCCTACATTAATATTAATGATAATGAAAATAATAATAATTTTCTATATACTATTGTGCATGTGAATATTTTTTCTAATTCTAAAGTATTAAGATATAAAGATCCTCCTCTGAAGCGTCATAGAAAGCATGTTACATATAACTACAGTACTAAACAGGCTAATAGGAATGATATTCATCTCATTTGGTTCCCATGATTTGGATGTCCTTTACCATTTCTCTATAATTTTGTGAATTAAAAAAAAATCACTACAATTAACCAAAAACTAAAACAATATTCTCACAATAAATATCAATAGTCAAATGAAGCAAATTCTTTCATTTGCAATATCCAAAAATTGCATGTCTCATTCTGCACTCTGAATTCATCATCTCTCAGTAAGGAAATAGGTAGTTTGCTTCATCTTCAGTCCTCTAGTATCATAGTTTGTCATTAAATTTATCAGTTTTAAACTTTTTGAATTTTTTTTTCTATGTAGTATTGATCAACTTCATCTGCAACAGTTCAGGCAGATTTCCCAGTTCCAACTAAAATTATCCATTTCATCACTTCTTATGTTGTAATAATATTATATTAAATTAATATACCATGATTTCTCTGAAAAGTCCTCAATAGGTGGGTACTCCCTTAATTTCCAATTATTGTTGTGATTTGGTTTAGTTTGGATTTGAATTTGGGTTTTATTGGTCTTCTAAGAAGAATTTTTATTTATTGATTTATTTAGATTACTAGGAGGATACTGGTAAATGTTTAACAACCAGCTCCCTGAAAAAATATTTACATAACATGCTTTTATATTTACATTATTATTTTCTTCATCACTTCTTAAGTACTCTACATAATCAACAAAACGGTATAGCAAGGCCTAATTTATGAATTGTAAATTTCCTAATTGTAAATATTCCAATTGAAATTTTAACAATCAGCTTTTTCACAGACTAGTCTGAGATGGCTATAGTGCAATCCTGGAATAGTTGCAAATTATTTTCCATAATGGCTATACCAATTCAGAGCTCCAGCAGTAGTGCAATGGTGTGCTTCTTTCCCTATAACCTATCCAACATGTGTCATTTTCTCCTCTTGGTATCTTTGCCATTCTAGTGAGTATGATGTAAAACCTCAGAATTGTCTAATTTATTTTTTCTCTAACTATTCATTTTTGTAGTATTTTCATTTGGCTCTAGTAGCTTCTGTCTTTACTTAAGAACTGTTTTTGAGGGGCAGGCAGGTGATGCAGTGGTAAAGCACCAGCCCTAAAATCAGGAGGACCTGACTTCAAATCTGATCTCAGACACTTAGCACTTCCTAGCTACATAACCCTGGGCAAGTCACTCAACCTGAATTGTCTCAGAAAAAAAAGAAAAGAAAAGAAAAAAAGAAAGAAAAAGAACTGCTTTTGGATATTCTTTTATTCTGTATCTATTAGTGAATGACTCATTCCTACAAATTTAAGTCCATCCCAAAATGCCTTGAAGTTATATAAGTATGTTTCTAAAGTGTGAAAACATCTTCTTTCATGGAGCTTGGAGAATATGAATATTTGGTACAATGATATATATATTAAAAATGTTAGGATGAAGTTTTATTAATCAAAGCTATGTTCCAATGTTATGTCACTTTCTTTGAGAATGATGCAGCTACAGTTTGATTCCATGACCAACATTATTGCCATCATTTTTGTTATCATAAGCAGAATTCATACTTTGGGTAGAGGTTAGACTAAACACTCCTGGAGATCCCTTTTAACTCCAACATTTTATTGGCCTATGTTTTTCTTTGCCAAAGCTACCTCATAAATCTAATTTAAATTGTGGTACAGTGGCAAAAAAGCAAATATTTCTATATCTTGAATAATTTTCTAAGCATTAATTAATTTTTAAAGGTTTAGCACATGACTTTCAGAGCTCATGGATTTTGTTCACAAGATAATTTTTATCCCAGGAAGTGTCATACTATAAAAAGCAAAATGAACAGTGTTTCAGGAGAATAGATAAGAATAGTGAACACTAAATAATCTTTCTCTTTGTTTCCTAATTTTATTTAAAGAGAATTCAATTTCTCAAGAATATATTATAATGTCAAGCATATAATACAAAATCGGAAAATTTGTCATTTTCTTCAATATGCTCTTCATATAGCATTTGAATTATTTAATAAAATGTGAATATGAAAAAAAGAGATCACTGGAGTTCTTTCATGTGATTGGCTTCTGTGCAACATATGAGTTTCAAGAACTGAAAGGAAAGGGACATGTTCATGGCCAAATAAAATACCATATGTTCCTTGAAAATTACATCTCCCATAAGCGTGTGTAATAAGTCAAAATGTGGTATTGTTTACCCAAAGAGAGGCTAATCAAGAGTAGATTTTTGGGGGGGGATGAAAGAGACATAGTGGACAGTAACACTCAATAGGCAATTAGAGTAGAGATTGAGAACAGGCAGATGAGAACAAGCAGCAAGCCACATGGTGGGGTATGTGTAATTAAATGGAGTATGTGTGTGTGTGTGTGTGTGTGAAACTCAGCACATCTAAGAAGTTCAGAATGGTTCCCTACAACTTCCTGTGAAAGCTTGAGGTGACTCCCTTCTCTTTGGTTGAGGAGAAAAAGGATTAAATCTGAGATGGAAAATCTGCCTGTTTCTCCCTCTTATTATGTTGAAGAGAACAAAAGAGAGTAAAAAGGTAGTAGATTGAACTTTCAGTGCCAGATGTTTTTGGAAGGAATAACCTTAGGAAATGATCCTGAACATGTTTGCTATTTAATTGTCACATTTTGTTATTTACCACATATATTTTATGTAAATGTCCTTTAAAATATTATTATTAAGCATGTTAACTAATACATGTTTAATTTTAGCTAGGAAGAAGAGATTCAGTGGAAAATAGGAACTTGTGAGCAATTGCTTTGAATAAGTGATATGACCTCAAAATTTCTAATACAATGAATGTGGCACTGGGATACCACCAATACAAAAGATTACCAGTTACTAATGAATGTTATAGTCTATTCTACCTAGCTCCACTTTCAAATGGCATCAGGGTAATAGCATGCTATATAGGAGCCCAATTAAGCTATACAGTAGAATTGCTGTAAATATCTTTTATAAAGAGTGACATTTTGCTGACAGTAGTAACATGACGGAACCATGAAACTTGTTGGGTACTGAATTGGGGTCCAAATCACCAGAGGATGACCAATGTGCTTAAGAACATTAAAAAATATATTTAGATAATTAGCTGTTAGGTACTATTACCTTGTGAAAGTTTTAAGCTAAATCCTGGCCCAGGTATAAAATTATAGATCAGTGATAATAAAAATGAGCAGCACTGATTCAAAGAAGAGTACTTTAATGAGTTCACTAGCTTGGATCTTATGTTTCACTCCTCTCCTTACTACCCAAGGTGGCCACCATTTAATCTGTAGTTTCTTATGTTAGCCAAATTTTCTAGTCTAGTTTGATGAGCTATAGCTATTCATAACAGAAAAGTATAGGATGTCAAAAACACATATGTTAAAAATCTTTTAGATATCCAATAACTCAGATACTATAGAAGATATGTATATACATTTATATGTATATATATACATATATATGTTATGAAAATAACACTGAGGCTAAAGAACAGGTTTTCTTAATCACTTTTTGGGAAAAGTGAGAAAGAGTTAAACGGATACCTCTGTAATCCTAAAGAAGGCTATGATCCCCTTCTCACTTTTTTTGGTGTATAAATGTATAAAATGAAATGATATGATTGAAAAGGAAATTAAATTTACTAAAATAAAGTTATAAAAAATTTTCAAGTTCATGGACCCTTGTGGTAATTTAGTCATGGTTTGGTGACATTATAAAATATAAAGATAGTGCTGCTACAAGGTAGTACAACAGATTAGTGAAATGGACTGACTGGTGAAAACAATGTTATGTTCCTAAAAAGTTTTGAAAGATGGGAGGAAAAAAAATACACATTACACAATGTGACCAAAGAAAGTGAGGAGTGAGACAAAGCATTTCATATTCTATGATCTGTAATTTCCTCTATGTCAAATAATGATCCCTAAGGCACAACCCAGCTCTAAGTGTATTTTCCAATGATCATTGCCCATTTGGATCTCTAAAGGAAAATTTTCTTTTAATTCTGTTAAATCCCTGTGCTCCACAACAAGAGAAAATAAAGCAGGAGGTAATCTGTTATCAAAAGGATTAAGAAAAGCCAAACAAGGATGAACTAAAGCAGCTCAGCAGAATTTACAGGTTTCAAAAACAATTTTCAGCTATTCTCAACACATCCATTCCCTAGTCATTCCTTCATTCAAGTGAGTAGATAATACAGTGACCATTGCCCCAGTTCTTCATATATTTCATATTCTTAATATAATACTTTGCTACCTAAACTTAGGGGTAATAATATTAAGCCTATAATCCTTTAAATCAATCTTTGATAAGCATATAGTCAAATAAAGATTTACCTTTGGAAGTGGATAATTTTGGAAATACCCCAACAGGGTTTCCTGATTCATGAACTGATTTAGTTAACATAAAATTTGAATGAATTATGTTATTATTTTTAATTTGGCATAGTATAACACATTTAAAAATTTATTATTATACCAGGAAGGCCATTCAAAAAATGTGACATCTCTCATGAACTATCAGAAGTCAAAGATACAATGTCCTTAAAAAGTAAATGCCTACAATTTCAATAGATTTGTGATGGAAAGAATCATATATATCCACAAAGAACACTATGGGGACTGAATGTGGATCACACCCATATTTTCACCTTTTTGTTGCTGTTTCTTTGCTTTTTTTCTTTCTCATTTTTTCCCTTTTTGATCTGATTTTTCTTGTGCAGTATGATAAATGTGGAGATATATAAAGGAGAATTGCTCATGTTTAACATATGTTGGATTACTTGCTGTCTAGGGAAGGACATAGGAGTAAGGGAGGAAGAAAAATTTGGAATATTAAGGTTTTGCAAGGTTGAATGTTGAAAACTATCTTTGCATGTATTTTGAAAACAAAAAGCTTTTGTTAAAAAAAAAGTAAATGCCTATATTTCATACTCTTATGCATTGGTTCAATCTTCCATATTTTCCTTTTCTTCTCTTTATTTACCAAGGCAAGCCCTTCTATGAACACAAGTAATCCTATTGCATTCTGTCTCCTAGCAGCATCACCACTCTCCCTTACTTCTCTCCCTGTCTACTGATTGCTTCCTCACTGCCTATAAACACACTCATGTGTATCTCCCTTTCTGAGAGAGAGAGAGAGAGAGAGAGAGAGAGAGAGAGAGAGAGAGAGAGAGAGAAGGAAGGAAGGAA
>JAJPUD010023044.1:0-20529 GCA_023553655.1 Myrmecobius fasciatus | reverse complement strand
TGATTCTTCAAGTCTTAGTGAGTCATTCACTTGCATTTGTTCAATTCTTATTTTTAAAGTGTTGTTTTCTTCAGTTACCTTTTTAAGTTCCTTTTGTAACTGGCCAATTTGTTCACTGCACTCTTTTTCCACTTCACTAATTTTATTTTTTAATAAATTGGTGTCTTTTTCATATCTCTTTTGTAGAGCATCATATCCTTCTTGCACTGATTTCAGTTTATTTTCCCATTTATCCTCCAGCTCTCTTTTGAGGTTCTTTATGCAGTCTTCCAGAAAGGCCTTTTGAAACGGGGACCAGTGATGGTCCTTGCTGTTTTTTTCTGGATTTTTGTCTAAAGAAACCTCTGTATCTGAGGTCATTTCTTTGCCTTGATAAAAGCTGTCTATGGTGAGAGGTCTCTTTTGCTTCTTCATCATTTTTTTTTTTTTAGACAGAGTGGATATCTCTTTAAGGTAGGGGAAAAAAAAAACCTCGGCTGAAGACGCTTTGCCCTGGGGCACTTCGGCGAGTTGATTTAAGGTGCTGGGCCGGTGGGGGCTAGGACTAAGTCCGAATTACTCCTTAAACAAGGCAAGTCTGCCAGAACACCTGTCCCCAATCAGGGCAGAGTGTCCCGAGTGCCTCAGATAAACTCCAGGTGTTTGGAATTTGGAGTTTGGAGTTTGGAATTTCTTCCACGATGAGCCGAGCTGAGTCCCACCCTCACTTCCGGCCTGCACAGTTGTAGTCTATTTCTCTCTCTGTCCGAGTCCGACTAACCTGATATGAAGTTCTCCAGAGAGCCGTGCCCAAATATTTCTGAGTTCGTTGACTTGAAGATCAGTTCAGAGGCTTATTTTATTGTTGATTTGAGAGAAGATCAGAGGAGAGGCAGAAAGTCACCTTTTCACTCTGCCATCTTGGCTCCGCCCCCAATGTTCAGATGTAAAGGTTCTTAAACAGAGACTGGTATTTACATTTCTTTTTATATTCCCAGAGTTTAGTACAGTTCCTGGCACAGAATGAACTCTTTTTTTAACCTTTTAATAGTACTTTATTTTTCCAAATACATGCAGATGATTTTTAACCTTCATCTTTGCAAAGCTTTGTGTTCCATTTTTTTTTCTTTCTCCCATCATCCAAAGAGATCAAGTAATCCATCATAGGTTAAACATGGACAGTTCTTCAAAACATATTTCTATATTTGTCAAGCTGTACCAAAAAATCAAACTGAAAAGGGAAAAATAAAAGAAAAAAGACAAGCAAACAATAACAAAAAAGTGAAAATGCTATATTTTGATCCACATTCAGTCCCCATAGCTCTTTCTCTGTATGTAGATTGCTCTTTCCATCACAAATTTATTGGAGTTACTTGGAATCACCTTTTTTTTTTTTTTTTTAAGAACCAAGTCCATCATGGTTGATCATCACATAAATTCTTATAATAGCAAATTCTTAATAAACGTTTATTGACTGTGAATGATTGGGAAAGGTATTATATAGAAAATATCCCATGAGATAAATCCTGTATGAAATTAAGATCATTGAGGAATTTAAGTGAGAAGGGGATGCATTCAATGCATAAGAGGCAGTCAATGTAAAAGTATAAGCATAATATGATAGATTTAGAGCTGCAAAGAACCTTAGAAGTCTGATAGTCCAATACCCCCATTTTTAAGATAAAGAAAGCGAGGATTAGAAGAAATAAATGATATAGGTGGTATGTGAATTTTGGTCTCATGACTTTGAGACTACTGCATCATTGTACTAATAAAATGTTATATATGATAAACAATATAAAGGCTGGTTTGACTGAACCATAGTGTGCCTGAAAAGGATAAATATGTATAATCAGGAGGGAAGGATAAGATAGGGTCAAGTTGTATGAGGTTTAAAATGCCAAACATCTTAATTTTGAAATTTATAAGAGTCATTGGAATTTATCTAATAAGAACGATATAGCCAGTTTTCATGTTAGGAAAATCAGTTTGACAGTTGTTTGTAAGATAAATTAGATATGGAAGAAACTTGAGACAAAGAGATAAATTAGGAGACTACTATAATATTGCCTGTAACAGATGATGAGAGTATGAAATAGGGTGGTAGACGAATAAGTTTACATATGTAAAAAAATATTTTGGAGATAGAATAGACAATAAAAGCAAATGAGGAGACCCAAAAAAACAAGACAGAATGAAATTAGTATGATGTTGAAGCTTGTAAACCAGGGTACCTAGAAGTGTGAGGATATCTTCAGCAATAATAGAAAAGTTTGAAAAAGTAGTGAAAAGATGAATTCAGTTTCAGATATTTTGAGCTTCATCAGTATACAGAATTCCTAGGAGAGAAATTTCTCTCTATCAATGAAGATCCCCAATTTTTCAGAAACATATAGCCTTAGTCACCTAGAACATTAAGAAGTTAAGTTCCTTAAGTTCCTTGGTCAGTATCACATAGTAACTATGTATCAGAGGCATTTTACTCCTACTTTCTCTCAAAATTTAAAGGTGCTTAGTGAGTTCGTAGTTTTTGCTAATGACTCAGGACCCTACTAATAATGTTTCCCCCAATTTTAGTAGGTCCTATCATTCCACTTAGGTTTTATAAAGAAATATTTATTTTAAAAGTATGACAAAAATAGATATACAAACATGCCCCCTAATTCACTAATACATAATGAAACAAGCACAAGGCTGAGAAAATCATGTCCCACAATGCATTAGTAGGCCATCCTACTAGACACAGCCAAAACTAAAGTTTGACTTAATCATAACCAGTAAGGTTTATAATGACCAAATGGTTCATATCTCTTGCCACTAAAGTTGAATAATGATTTGAAATCATAATTTTTTTGCTGCTAATGAAAGTCAGAAAGTGGTTTTAGGTATTGAAATAAATGGCAGCAGAGGGCATGATCTCTATTTTATCTGATAGGATCCTCCCATAGGTTCCTTGGTGTTTTTGCACAAAATTATCTTCACAGAGATACCATACTATCTGTGAAATAGGTAGGATTCTAGTAAAAAGGAAAAAAAAGGAGGAAAGGGAATAAATATTTATGAAATTTTTTTTGTGTCATGTAAAGTGCTAAATAATTGACAAATATTGTCATTTAATCCTAAAAATAATCCCAGGAAATAAGTACTATTGTTAGACCTCATTTTACATTGAGGAAACTGAGGCAAACAGGTTAAGTGACTTTCACTGAGTCACACAATTAGGAAATACTGAGGTTGAATTTGAAGTCAGGTCTGTTTGATTCCAGATCCCTCACTGTATTACTCTGCCATTTGGGCACATATATAGTATGACAACACATGCCTCTAATAGGTTTGTTTTATAATCCCTTGGACCAAGTCAGATCATTGGTGGGATTAAAGTTTTGTGACTGTAGGTAGGCTTTTATCATACACAGGAGTGCCCCCCCCCAAAAGGAGATAACAAGAGCCCCTGCTACTGATACCTTCACCTGCTATCCCTAAATGCCTTCTTATCCATTTGGCTTTCTTTGTTTCACATTCAGAGGCCTTACATGATTTGTGATTGTGAAATCACCTGTATGTATGATGGATAGCATCCCAGAAGACCATATTTTCCTCTGCTACCATTTCATCTATCCTATAATTTGACTATGGTCCTTGGGCCAATATTTCAAAATTTTTGGGACATTTGCAATCAATTTTCTTTTCTTTTTTTGAAAAACAATAATAGCTTTTTTTTTTCAAAATATATGCAAAAATAGTTTTCAACATTCATCCTTGCAAAACCTTGTCTTTCTCTTTTTCTCCCTCCCTCCTCACCTTCCCCCTCCCATAGACAGCAAATAATCCAAAATAGGTTAACATGTACAATTCTTCTAAACATATTTCCATATTTGTCATGTTATGCAAGAAAAATTAGATCAAAAAGGGAAAAATGAGAAAAACCCCAGCAAACAAACAAATAACAACAAAGATGAAAATACTATGCTGTGGTCCAAATTTAGTTGCAGTTCTCTCTCTGGATTTAAATTTCCTTTCTATCACAAGTCCATTGTAATTTTTTTGAATCAACTCATTGATGGATATAGCTAAGTCCATCAAGTTGATATTATATAATCTTGTTGCTGTGTAAAATGTGCTCTTGATTGTACTCACTTCACTTAGCATCAGTTCATGTAAGTATTTTTAGGTGCAAAAATCAATTTTCACAAGCCCTCAAGCATTCCTACTGAATTAGGGATCCTCTAGAATGTTCACAAATAAATTAAGATCTCTTTAGAACCATCTACTTTGTTATGAAGTAAATTAAAAGTTTCTTGGGGGAAGTGTCCCATCCTCACAAGCTCATCTACCCTCCACACTGATTTCTCCTCCCTTGAACTTTGAAAGTTTTAGATCATAATTTTCATAGTCTCTTCTATAATTATGACATCCTTCAAAGGCTGCCTCCCCAAATATGCCTCCATAAATCCTAATAGGTCCAATCATGTCATTTCTCTGCTCATAAACCTTCACTGGTTCTTCATAACATACTAAAAAGGGAATAAACTATCTATCTCGGCATTCAAGATCTTCTACAACTAGATTCAAGTCTAGAACTCCAGTTGAATTTCATACATCACTTCACACATTCCTTGTGCCTGTCAAAATAAACTTTTCAATATGCATCCAAATAAATCATTTGTTTCCTATTTAATACATTTTTGTGCCTTAAATGTCTGCTCTGCTCCTCTACTAACTGAAAGCCTGAAATTTTAGCATATAAGGAGACTGCCAAGGCCAGTCACCAATATATAAAATGCCATCTACAAAATATTCACCTCCCCAAACCAGCTACCATATCACCTTTTAAATTTCCAGAATTATGCAATCTCTTAGAATTGAAACTGATGCATCCCTTTTTTTAAAAATTTCCATCATTGGGGATATCTCATGTATTTCACACCTTATGTGATTATATGTATCTCTGTATATCCCTTTCTTTTTAAACTTTAAAATTCTTGGGAATTTAGCCCCTATCATACTCCCTTATCATATCTCCTGCACAGCCTAGTACAGAACCTTGTAGATTGAGGTCACTTTTTCCCCACCCATTAAATTCCAAAATCTATAAACTACAAGCTTGGGTGGAGTTTCAGGAATTCTTTAAAACAATCCTCCAAATCATTAAGCTAATGTGCCTTTATTTCTTTAATATCTTAAAGGCAACATTCATTTACGCCTTTTCTCAAACCAATTAATTTCTTGACCCCATTCCTTTTCCATAAGAATATTCATTATAGTACCTTAATATCACTTATACAACCACCTGTTCTATCTCACTTTTCAGCAATCTTTTCTGGTCCAGGAAACCCCACATTAACTATGTGAAACACTAGAAGAAAATCCCTTGCTCATATTGAAAAAGAAACATATTTCTTAGTTACAAAAGCACTCAAGGATTATTTCCTTGGCTTTTGTCATTTTATTTAGAGAATCATTTCTCTACATCTTTGTATTTAATCAAGGTGAAAACCTGGGAAGAATGATCAAAGAACAAAACATATCTAAAATGCCAAGAACCTTTCAAATTTGTAGGAAACTATCTTTAAAATGAAAAAAAGGAAAAGATTGGCATCAGAAAAGCAAATGATGAATGTTTCCTTCAAAGATAAATTCTACTTTCTTTTGAGTGGATTACCAAAGCAATATTTCTTCACCTATAATGACAATAACATCTCCAAGGCAATTAGTGATGGCAACTTAAATAATTGTGTATAAAGGTACCTTGCCTTTTACACTTAATCTGACATTGAATTACATCACATCCTGGAAAGAAAAAAAAGTGGGTTAGAGATACCCTCTATCATCCATGACAAAGCTAAGCATTTATAGTGATCAATACAATGTAGTGAAGCGCTCTTACCAGATCAAGGTCAATGCCTTGCAAAGTCCTAATAAATAATAATGATAATGTTGTAAGTAAGCAGACAAATGCCCCTTTTTAAAGCTGGAAGAGCTGCTGGCCTAAGAATTTATATTCTCTGCTCTGCAATTAACCATAGGGCACATCTTCATAGAACTTTACTGGATCAACGGAGCCTCTCTGACTATAGAGCAGGGAACTAGGGAATTTAGTTTGGCGTCTGGCAGATTTTACCTTGTTCATTCCTATAGAAATTGATCCAAAGGGGAAAAAAAAAAAAAACAAATTTTCCATCTTCTGGCAAGGCTAACTCTTGGCAGCCTCTGAATTTTGCCAATATGGCAAGGATTTTTCAGAGCTTTGATGGTATAAATATGTCTTGGCTTTTTTATGCACAGTGCTAAAAGGCTAGTAGTACACAACTCAGGATAGCTTTGCTCACAGCTAAGTGGCAGCTAATGTCAGAGGTCCAGTTGTAGGTTCAGCAGGACATTGAAGAAAATCTTAAATAAAAGAAGTCAATATAGACACCAAATTAGGACTGAATGTCTAGGATACTGTTAGAAGTACATAGCACAAGCACAGTACTGGAAAATCTGAGCAGAAGACTGGTATTGAGATTCTTGTGTATGACAACAAAGAGAAGACAAAAAAGACAAGGGAGTCTTTTTTTTTTTTAGAGCTATTTCAGCTGAGTCAGCTCTTGGCTAATTAGATTATTTATTTCACTACCACTGGCAAAACTTGCTTGGGATGTCCTCCAAGATCAATGTACTCAAAGAGAATTTTGATGCTTATTAGCAACACTGAACACTTTGCACTGTTCTGGGCAGCTTATTAAAAAATGATGACATCATTTTGGAGAATGAATTCATTCTCATAAACTTTCCTGTTTTGTATTTCATTTCTAAATCTGAATCTAATTGGATAGTGTTGTTGCAGATAAAATGAAATATTTAAAATTTTCAGCCTTTTTAGAAAAAATATGTTATGTAACTAAATATTGGCATAAATTAAATATGTTGAAAATTATTTTCAGATATTAAACATTCTTCTTTACATCTCTTAGATAAGAATGATGTTGTGTACATTCTATATGCTAAAAAAAATCAAGTCAGATGCCTATGACTTTTGCAAAGAAGTCAAAAAATGAAAAGAAAATTCTGGCTTTACATGAGTACCTTTTAAATTTATTCTCAATCAGCTATCAAATGTTCTGTACTGAAATGTTCTTTAAAATAATGAAAATATCAATTAATTAAACCTATTTAAAATAGACTTTTAAGATAATCAGGTAAGCAAAACAAGGAAATATTTTCTATAATAATGTAATTTTTAAAAACAACTTGAAAGCCTTAAGAATGTCAATCCATACAATGAACAAATATAATTCCAGAAGACTGATTAAGAGATTAAGATTAAGTACATGCCATGTACTTGGTTACAAAAGAGTGGCAAAGTAGGTGTGTGTGTTTGTGTGTGTGTGTTTGTGTGTGTGTGTGTGTGTATGGGTTTGTCATGTATGCATTTGTATTATGGCATATACAAATTTGTGTATTTATGTATAATTTTTATATTAAGTAAAATTATTTCATAAAATCTAATGTATAATTAAATTAATTTAAAGGCCTTAAATTAATTTAAACATTGAATTGTACTCCCTTCCCTTAAGAAGCTAATAATCTAAAGAGGAAGAGAGTAGACAAAATGAGCAGGAAGTTGCTGTGGCAGGGAAGGGAGAATCCTGTTTCATGGAGTTAAAAGCAGTCAGGGTATCAAATGCTAAATAGAATAACCTGAATCTTATAGATGCATGCATATGTATACATATAAAACTATGCACATGCATATAAATATATGGAATAATATACAGGGTATATTATGAACACATATATGTCCATATACATGTATTTTAAAATTGTTTTGGTTAACTAAGGCTATCTTAATAAAAGGTTTTTTCCCCATGCATGGGATTTGGAAAGGAAATAGATTTTTTGGTGGAAAATAAAATTTAACAAAAATTTAAAAAAATGATTTCTAAGAATCTACTCATTCTGAATTGGGAATGAATAAAGGCTATAATACTCTATATGGCAATATTGGTCATATTTATCTATTGTCTAAGCTAAGCCTATCTCCATTCTCATTATAAATACAAGAAAGAAAAAGAAAGAAAAAATGTTTTTTCATCTTTTTTGTGTTTGATTCACAATTTTCATTGTTTAAAGTATATTGAACAAAGATATATGTGTTCATATCCTTAAACATTATATATTAATATAATTGTTTTTATGTGTTTCATACAGATCAGAATTAACATTATCCACTTTCAGTAATAGGTGAATACTTGGAGCTAGCTTTCATATTGAAGAATAATAATTTAAATTTGAATTTGCATTTACATAATGACATTCATTTAAATATAACATTAACGTACATATTGTTTATAAAACAGCTATTATAATTTAAATAATTTTCTTAAATAGTTAAACTAACAAAGAAAACAATGAGCAATAACACCCACAAATTTTCATCCTGTGCCCTGAATCATTATTCTTTTCTCTTCTTTTTAAAATAATAGTAACTCACAAATATCAGCTTTCAAAGAAATATTATCCTTAATATTGACTCATTTTAGTGAATTCCATTTAGTAATTGACAGACATAGGTACAACCAAATGTTTAAATATTACATCAATTTAATTCAACAAATGTTTATTAATCACATATTACTCGAAACACTCCATGGTACATGGGGGGAAAAGAGTTTCTTTCTTTGAGATATTTACATTCTGTTGAAAGAATGAAATAAATATGCAGGAAAATAATTTGAACAAGAGGCAGGAAAAGCAGAATTCAAATCAAGCCTCTGACTCTTCCTGGTTATGTGGCTATTGGAAAGTCACTTGCTTGATAAAGTGGATTCACTGGAATTAATGGAGAATGAAATGGCAAAATATTCCTGCAAGACATGACTGAAATGATCATAGGGGAAGGAAAAAAAAACAATTTGAAGAGATCAAGAGTGACAGACAAAAAATGTTTTAGAAACTGGTAGAGATTAGTGAATATAATCAATTGAAGAATTAATATCTGAGATCTGAGATCAACTCTTAAGGAATAAATGAAAAATAATTCACTAATCACTTATTTTTCAGACAATGTGCAATGGTTGGGAATACAAATACAAAAAAGCAAGATAGTTCTTACCTCAACAAGCTTACAATATTAGGAGGAAAATAACATATTAAAAAGAGCTCGAAAGAAAGATGGTAGGTATAGCAGCAATGACCAGAATTTGGATAGACGCCGTAGTTCTGAACAAGATGATGGCAAAAGAATTCCTGAAAGCACATACTAAGAAAAGTATATAGCCTGTATAAATTAAGAGAGATGGGGATAGAATGCCAATTTACAAAACTATTAATAGTTCAGTTTACCTGGGCAAAGGAAGCAATTAGAAATAAGTTTGGAAAAGTAGTTTGGAGATAGATCATGGAAGGCTTAAATGCCAGACTTAGGGAATAATATTTTATCCTTTAGATTTTAGGGAAACAGTGAAGGTATTTTGTTTGCTTATTTGATTTTAAATCAAAGAAATGACAGTCAAAACTGCACCTTGGATTGTAAACTGGGAAACCTATTAGGAGATTAACAATAATCTAGTTTCGCCAAAAAAATCAATAAATCTAATAAATAAGCTTTTATTAAATGCTTACAGTGTTCTAGATACTATGCTAATTGTGAAGTTGCACCAAGAAAGTAAAAGGTCAAAGAGAATTCTTGTCCTCAAAATGTTTACAAAATAATTGTAGCAACTGGGGGAAATTGTGAACATTCAAAATTATGGGACCTTTCTGAAAAATCAAATGAAAAGAGAATGTCTTTCATGTGGATATCAAGACACATTTGCATAGGTTATCTTATGATATGTATATGCTAATATATATATGTGATACCTATATATATATATATTTCTACACCTCTATGTATATATGTGTATGTATAAAAAACTGACCATACAGATGAACAATGATCTTGCTCTCCATGATGTGGTAATGAATTGTATTCAAATTAAAGAGGACTGTGCAAAGTTGCCTGTTTCATCTTCCCCTCCAGAGCCATCTGGGTCCAGGGAATATATAGATCAGTACAACTGGAAATGGCCTGGGATGCAATGGGAGGCCTTGGCTTTCTAAGCTAAGTACTTCAATAGGTCTCAGTCTGACTGAGATTGGACTCATTGAATAATTAAACTAGGTAGCAATGAGGCAAGAATCTCTTCTTTCATCTACTCAAAAAAATCTAAGTAAATCAATAAATAAAACTGGGAGAGAAAGACCCTCAAGCTTTCTGGGCAAAGGAGACATTATTGCAATTTACATTCAATCAGTCCCAATTAGGACCCAAATAATCAAATGAGGCTTGGTGGGAGACAAGTTGGTGAGCAATCAATGAGAATCAATGTTTTGATTTATGACATGGTCCTTAAAGAGAGAAATCTAGCCAGTAAGGAGGAAGAAAAGAGGGAAGGAAGGAAAGAAGGAAGGAAGGAAGGAAGGAAGGAAGGAACGAGGGAGGGAAAGAGCAAAAGAGAGAGGGAGAGAAAGTGGAAGGGAAGTAGGAATGGAAGGAAAAAGGGAGGGATCTGGCATTCTCCAAGTGAAACTATTTATTGCGTCTCCTTGGGGACACTATCATATTCAATGAAAACAAACTCCATCTCATCTCAGATGCAATTGGGTTTTATGCAAGCTCCCACATAATAGTCATTCTGTTTCAATGACATAATTATAAACCTATTGCTATATAACCAGCCCTCATCAGATGTGTTTCAAGTTTATTATTTCCTTTTTGCAAAATAATGTCTCACAGTTTTTCATTCTATGGTATCTGAGTCATTAGTGCTCTGTTTCTGCTTGTTAAAATAGATACTGGACTAAAATCCACAAACTGCTACCACATGAACCTGAATCATATAAATACAAATTTAAACAGCTTTCAAGCACAGTATATCTTTTGCAAAAATAACAAACTAGTAGTTTGACAATTTAAATATTAGGAAAATATTCTATATATTTTTACAAAGTTGAAATTACTCAGGGAAATATCAGTATTTTTAAAGAGTGCTATACAATAGTTCTCTAGGGAAAGTAGTGATAGCAGCTTTATTGTTACTCAGTCATGTACAACTGATCATGACCACATAGACTTCTGCCCATGGGGTTTTCTTGGCAACAATGCCAGAGCAGCTTGTATGGATTAAGACAAATAGAGAATAAGGAATTTGCCCACAGCTAGCAAATGTCTGAATCTGGATATGAACTCAGTTTTCTGTATCTCCAGGCCCAATGCTTCATCCATTTATCCATCTAGCTGCCTTCACTTAAGCAAAAAATAATTTTTAGATCAACTTAAAACTTGCTAACCTATCTCACTATTGTCTCAATTCCTTACATTCTAAAGGGCTTTTAGATGTCTCCAAGCTGGAAACGACATTTTAGCCAAAGACAAGTTTAAGTTTCAAAAGACTCATCCCTAAAATATTAATCAATAAGTGTTGACATTTTTGGCTTTAGTTATTTAAGCAAGTTTGAATGATCAATGAAAAAAGTATAGAAAAAGCTAAATGAAAGAACAATATTTATTGCATAGACTACAATATTTGGTTAGCTAGTTAGTGGATTATTGTAGCAAATATGTGGATATATAATAATCCTCACAATTGTTACTTCTGAAGAATCTAAATTTTAAGTAAATAGAATGCTAAATTTTGAGTAAAGAATAATTATATTTGAATTCTGCTTCAGAAATTTACTGGCTGCATGACTCTAGACACTTGACCTCACTTAGCCTCAGTTTCCTAATCTGTAAAAGCAATCATAATAACACCTACATACTTGTTTTGAGGATCAAATGAGATCATTTACAAAAAGGGTTTTGAAAACAATTAAGGCTCCAGATGAATTATGATTCTAAATATAAATTATTATTACTATTATATTTGTGATAGGAAACATATATAAGGAATGGCTTGGTCTTACAAATAAAACTATGAAGTAGGTTGGGTTTTATTTGGGATATCTCATAATGGGTTCAATGATTCTGCTCTGTTCCCTGGCAACAGCAACAAAAGCAACATTCTTTTTCTCAAATACACAAATAGAAACAAATATTTTTTTAAATAATCAGATTGTGTGTCCATAAAGCACAATATATTCTCAAAGATGACCTGTACTTTATGAAATGGCATAAAGGATGTCACTGCAAAAAATGTCTTCTCTGGAAAAGTCATCATTCTCATCTCTACTTCATCCTCCATGCAGCTGCCAAATACTTTTCTTTTTTTAAATTTATTAATACTTTTTATTTCCAAACTTATGTATGGGTAATTCCTAAACATTAACCCTTACAAAGCTTTCTGTTACCAATTTTCCCCCCTACTCCCCACCCCTCCCCTAGATGGCAGGATATCCACTACATGATAATACTTTTCTTTAAGTGTAGTTTTAACCACATCACCAAAACTCCTACTTCTCCACATTCAATAAATTCCAGTGGTTCCTACTTAATTCTATGTTCAAATAGGAGTCCCTCTGTTTGGAACATAAAACTCTTACATACTAGTTTTATTATATTTTTTCCAATTTTCTTATAGCCATGCTTGTAATATCAGTAGCTATTTGATGTTCCAAGTACCATCTCTTTCTCTGTGTATAAATGCTGTCTATGCTCATGTTTAATATATTGGTATACCATATATTAGATTTGTCAAATATTTTAACATAATTAACATGTAGGGGATTTCCTGCCATCTAGGGGAGGGGTGGGGAATGGGGGGGAATTTGTAACAGAAAGCTTTGTAAGGGTCAGTGTTGAAGAATTACCCATATGTATGTTTTGCAAATAAAAAGCTTTAATAAAAAATATGGGTATACATAATTACTAAAACAGAATAAATGCAAAGCACAAGACTGAAAATGTCACCCTGTATAATAGCTTCACCATAACCATCACCTCTAGGAATCCCTGCTTTCCTTCAAGATTCAATTCAAATACTCTTTTAGGATAAGGTCATTTCTGGTTCTCTCAGGTTTCATGCTTTCCTCCTCAAGGTTATCTTAAAAGAGTTTTATATGTAATTTGCATATATTTTACATGTCCTTTATATATATGTAGATATGTTTATGTTGTCTTTCCACAAAGATGTTTCTGATCTTTCTGGTTGCTAATACCATCCCTCTCTAAATTTGCATTTATTTAAAAAATTATTTCTGTACTAGTTATCTTCCTGCAAAGAACAGTCAACACAGGAAGAGTGAACACCTGCATTACTGAGATCATGAGTGCATTGGAGCATAAAAATGCATCAATTTTTTTAGATGGTGATTTCTTTTGCAGGTCTCAGTAGACATGAACTTCATACTTTGAAAATGAAGTTCATTTTTAGAAACAGTAAAAAGTCCTTTGGAGCCAAGGTAAACTAAATAAAGGAGATAAGTTTGGGGTAAAAAAAAAAAACTAAATTCAGTCTTAAAACAATCTTACTTTTCATTTGAATTAGAAACAAGCTTTTAAAATTTTGTCAAAGGCAAAGCTTAAAATACATTTTTAAGGTAATAACATTGCAATAAGTGGTTTTTCAAAGTGATAGCATTTCAATATGACTATTTTGAATGATGTCACTTGTTTATATATATCTTATTTAAATTAGATGCCTCTATTCAAATTTGGGAGCCTTTATTGAAATTAAAACAAAAACTCAAATGTCAATATATTATGTCAAATTAAAGTTTAAAATCTTTCTTAATGGTGATGTAGAGAGATAATTAAGAAATATCCCTCCTAACCTCAACCTGGAGTTTAATTCCTGAAGAGTCATTCTAAGATAATTTTTTCATTTATTTCTGCATAAGCAATCTCAATAAGCAAAACTAAGCAGTACTTTGTTATTTAATTTCTACAGAAAACTCTGTAAGAGATTACTGTAAATATTAATATATCAGCCCATCTCTTGAAGTTGACATCTTTGAGAACAGTGAAAGGTCTGAGAGATAAAGTAAATTTTCCAGGATTATACAGTATATGTGTGTGTGTGTGTTTGTATACACATACATATATATTTATAGAGATAGATATAATGATAGAGATGGATAAGTACAATTTTGTACATATGGATATATTTATTACATATGTGAATGTATTCCCATGTGAAATATATGTATATACATGTATTGTGTATAAAGTGTGTATGTGTATATGTATATATATACATACATACATACATACATACATACATACATACATATATATACATTTGTGCATGTGTATATACTTATATGAATATAGCTCAAAATAGATTTATGGAGAAAGATAGTGACTGACAGTCAGATAATTAGATAGATTAATGATAGTATTCAATAGGAATTAAACTCAACTCTTTTTTGATTTGATGGCATCTCTCTATTTACATGCAAGAATCCCCCCTTTGTAATACGTGAATATAAGAAGAAATGTGAAAATCAAACTCATGGCCTCTTCCACTGCTGGTTGTCATCTTCTATGACTATAACCACCACAACTCTTCTAGTATTTCTACTGCTACTGTTACTGTTACTATTGCTTCTGCTGTTGCTGCTGCTGCTACTACTACTGAGATTAACAATAAGTAGTTATACAACCTTAAAGTTTCCAAAGTACTTTACAAATATTATCTCCTTTGATTCTTACAGCAACTCCACATGTTAAGTGCTATTACTATCCTCATTTTACACAAAAGGAAACTTAGGCAGGTAGTGGTTAAGAAACTTTCCAAAGGTTCCACAGATAGTCTGAAGTTGAATTTGAATTCAGGTTTCCTTAACTCTAGGTACAGGAATCTATGTGTGATCTACCTGCTTCTATGTATTTTAGGTATCTACTTTTTATAGTTACCTTGAATTCTCCCCAAATTACTCACCCTCCTTAAAGTATTTAGTACTTTTTTGAAAGACTTAATAATTATAAATATCATCATGGGACTTTGGTGCAAATATTAGAATAACAAAAAAATTAAGAATCCTTAAATTTATATATTTCTAAGCAAAGTTATGAACATTGAAGAAAATGTAAATCTCATGCGCAGCTTTAGCTTGTACTGACAAGAAGGAGGGCATTTGCCTCTGTTTTGCTAAAAGACAGCTAAAGAAATTTTGATTAACAAAGGCTGTGAAGTGTCACTGAGTTAATGGCATCATGAAAGTCAGGGCATATCAGTAAGATTTAACTCCTCTATGGAAAGTAGTCCATAAATAAATTCTCAGGCTCTCCTGACAAAACATTTTCTGAGAAATGTAAAATTATAGGTGTGTGCCTGACAGTAAAATTTATACAGGAAGCAGTAAAAAGAATTTTATTAACATAAACAAGTCAAATATCCTAATCCTTTTCAACAGAAATGGGCTCCCCTGTAAGATGAACTGTGGACAAGAAAGTTATCTCATGTATTATTCAGTCTTTTCAGGGGCTTCTGCCAAAATGTTGCCATGTGATGATTGCTGTGTAAGGACATTGAAACCTTTACTGCAGTGAAAATTCCAGTAGCTTCTTTAGTGAATAGAGAACCAAATTCACAGTTATCTTCATGTTATGTTGGCTAAGGATGAAGTGCGGGTTGACTTGCCAAAAAGTGAAGGTTTCATCAGGAAAGGGTTAATCAAATAACCAAAAGAATCTCTCAAGTGTTTATCATAAAGCATGTAATTTTCTTTGGTAGAGTTACAATATAATGCCCAAATAATGAAGAAAGACCAAGACTCTCCCATCATGCACTCCATCATGCATAAGTTGTCAGTCAAAATTCTTCTTGCTTGAATGCTCAAAGGCAACATCAAGTAACCCTGATAGATCAGAATTGATATAGTAATGCTAGAATTGTTAGCAAAATTGTTATCATGATTGTGTTTACTGTTGATCATGTTACAGTTTTTCCAGCCAAAATCACTAAAAAATATTAGCAAGCACACCCAGTGTTCACTTGGCAAAGACTTACTGTCAGTTGCAGGTATTGAACACAATTCACTTTTAACTCACAATGGGAGTTCTCTGGTTAAGAAAGAAGCAGAGGAAAAATCAAGCAATGTGGGGAAAGGTGCAGGGAGAAAGATTGCTTTGAGTAGTTCACTCAATTGAACTGTTTCAAAGCAGCAGTGAATATTGAATCTGAGTGATTATTGACTGAGAGTGGGGTTTGCACTATGTAAAAGGGTAACTATGAGGAAAGTGTGAAGATTTCTTTGCTCTCTTTGCCTGCATATAATTCATACTATTCACTTCTAACCAACCAAGACAAAATATGGTTGAAGGACAGACAAAGAGACAGAGATAGAAAAAAATAAAAACAGAGAGACAGAGAGAGAGAGAGAGAAATAAAGTTATTATCAAAATAGGCCTTTTGTGGCCAAATTTGTATAAACTTGGAAATGAAATGCAAATGAAATGGTATGATTTATAAGAACTTGTAATTTACTTTCAATATTATTATATAATTAATCATAGTGTTTCCTTAAGCAATTAAAGAAAGATCAGTTTATAATTGGCCATCTACCATGCTAAGACTCTTACTTCACAATCAGCAAACATCTCAGCAGGTTATCTAACCCAACAAATCTCCATACAGTCTCATTATTAACCTTGGATTTAAATGTTTTATAATGGTAAACCAATATATTTTCATTTGATACAAAGAGTACTATCGTCAGTTTAGAAAGAATGTATTTTTTCTAAGATTACCACCATATAAATCATCTGGCATTTGGTACTAAAATTAAATCATTACTTGCCTTAAGCCTTTATTTACAGAAGAAAAAGTGACAGAAAGAAGTGTTCACAGGAAAAAAAAGATTTCATGTTAACTTCTTCTTAGTATATTTATTGGCACTGATTTTGCTTTTAAGCTTTGAGGTTTTGACCTACTTTGTCATCAGTTCTTTCACTGGTTTGGTTTTCACAATCTTTGGTTTTCTTGTTCACAGAAAAATGATACTAATAATAATAAAGCTAATTTTATATAGCACTTTAAGGCTTAGTGCTTTACATGTATTATTTCATTTGCTATGATCCTTATAATAACTCTTGTGAGGTAAGTGAATATTATCCTTATTTTGTAGATGAGCATAGAGAGGCCTATAGTAGTTAAATGGATTTCTCATGGGCTACAGCTATTACTTCTAGCTTAGTAAGTATATGAAGCAGGATTTGAACCAGGTGATATATATTTATCATGATTATGTAGACCTTCAATTTTGTAAGTAGTCTAATATTGCGCTTCTTTTTCACATTTTCATTGGGAGTTTTTCAAACATTGAGTTAGTTCTAGCAATGTAAGCATCGACCTCATTATCTATGTGTACATCCTTGGAAAGTATACTGTGAAGATAAGGGTACTTATTCATAGCATTCAAAATTTGTCCATTTGCTAAATATGGTTCTATGTATGTATGGTGTGGTGCTGACTTGTGCAGAACTTGTTTTTTTGGAAGGGGGGGGTTGGGTTTTTTAGGACAAAATTGGCACAAGCAGCAGATAATTAATTCCTTTTTTTGCCTCTCAGCTTTAGAGGTGGCATTGAGTACACAATTATATGCAGACAACAATAAGCATGCAATAATTCTCCCTACCCTTGAGTCTTGACTTTTGCCTTTTAAAATTAGATCATTTATCATTAGTGTTGTTATCACGTTTGTCTTCAAGGAATCTGACAACATCACTGAAAATATTGTGCTAAAAATCATGGTGGCAAGTGCACAGACTTTATTCCATTGGTGACTAGGAAAGTATGGGAGTATGAATTGGGTAATGGATTATCCAGAACCAGGAAGGCATATAAAACTGACATGTAATACTGACAAACCTCTCTGGACAGTCAAATTTTGACATAATTTCCATAAGCTCTCATGACTGACAGTATCAAAGGTCTTGGTCAAATGATGAATGCTGTTTACAGACCGCTATCCTGTGGAAGGTTTACAGATCCACTATGCTGACCTCATTGTTGGATGCCTATGAAACCTGGACAATATTCCAGTAACATTCCAGGAAAGTAAATTGTTTCCATTTGAAATTTCTTAGAAAGATTCTGCTTCCTCTCTCATTAGCTGGGGTGCTTGTGAGGAAGATTGTAAACAGCTGCAACACCCAGACAAAATGACATGATTTTGAAGCTTCATCTCCACAAAGGCTGCAAAGGTGAGTTGCCATGTGGTTTAACCAGTCAGCCAAGAAGATTGAAGGTGAAAAGCCCATTGAGCTACAATCCATCAAATTGCTCCTTGCCCATATCAGGTTCTCTCTGGCCCGTCATGGAGTTCAATACTACACCAAAGTCTGTGTTGGTAGAGGATTCACCTTGGATGAGCTTGGGATGGCTGATATAGTCATAAAAAGTGACTTAGTCATTCAAAGTTGTTCTTAAAACAAAATTTGATATGGATTATTGATATCTCAGTGGACTCGACCCCAAAATAATCTCTCCAAGCAAATGAGCAGTGATTAAACCAAACTGATGCTCTTCCCAAAGAAATAAACTGCATCCATGAAGGGAGATAGCTTTGCTGATGAATTCAATCTAGCTTACACAATCAGTTATGCACACCAGAAATATTTTCAAGAAAAAGAAAGCTCACATCATT
This sequence comes from Myrmecobius fasciatus, assembly GCA_023553655.1. Lineage (NCBI taxonomy): Eukaryota > Metazoa > Chordata > Mammalia > Dasyuromorphia > Myrmecobiidae > Myrmecobius > Myrmecobius fasciatus. The sequence continues at coordinate 1,995 of JAJPUD010023044.1, read as the reverse complement.
ATTGAAGATGAGAATAAGTTCAAGGTATTTGCTAGTCTTCACATGGCCCCAACCAATGTCTGCATATTTGCAATTCAGGCAAAATGAGCCAGGGATATTGCAGAGCAAGATTTGGAAAAGAAAAAAAGTAAACAGCATCTGAGAATTTCCAGTAAAATAATATGAAATAAAAATAAATTAAAAAAAAGAAAGTCTGAAAATCATTTGGCAAGATAAAATACTGGACACCGAGGTTCTTTCTTGAGCCAAAATGTCAAGTATTCTTTACTGCAGAAAGCACAACTCCAGTGATCTGAACCACATGGTTTGAATATCTAATGTATGTTTGCATAAAATATTATTTTATGGATGCTCATGTAAGGCAGGAATTTAGAATGACACTCTCGAGGTCTCTCTAAATGACTCTGAAATTCTCTCAAGGTCTCTTTAAATGACTGGAATTGCTTGCATGACATGAGAGAAACTGACAAATGGATGCTCACATACAAATAAGACGATATGCTCTATGACTAATATAGAATTGAAGCTGCTCAAAAGAAACACGAGAGGTGCAAATTTTGAAATATCACCACCCCAAATGGTCATGTGAACTATTTGTGCTCCATCTCTGGCAGAGCATTATGAGCTCATATTAGTCTAATCTTTCATTGTTGTATGTTCACTCCAAAATAGTGATATCATTTTAGTCCTCTTTGAGAAGGAAAGACAACATCCACAATTACATGTTTATCAAACTTTCTAAGAACAATATTGAAGTTATTTTGTTGTTAAACAGCAAACCAATGTTTTCATCAATTCAGGTGTGAAATATAAGCCATGTAAGAAACAAAGTTATAAGGAAGTATAGGTGACTTGTGGTATAAGGATTCGCAAGATGTTTTTTAGTTAAATATCATATAGATTTTCTGATGGGTTCCTTGCAAAGTATTGAATCATCTTTTCCTCATCAAATGATGCCTGTTCTATTCTTCGGATAAACAGAGTATAATAGTCAATCATAAACTTGAAGCCATTTCAACAAAAACTATACTGTTATTGGAAAGATAGGACCTGCCAATCAAGCATGTGGATTTGCACATTTGTACAAGAATTTAGGAATAAGACTGTCATTGTCACAACTCTATTGGAACAGATAGTGTGGTTTTTACTTTGGCACAACTGTAATGCAAATTTATCTCTGTATCACATAAAATAAGTAAATCTGACATTGAAATGTCTTCATCCCTTTAGTAAGAAAGACATTTGATAATATGATATAGGCTGAAGACAAGCAGATGAGATTATAAGAAAAAATAATGGATAACGTGTTTCACTATAAGATTTGCAAAATGTTTCACATCTATTTTGTCAATTGATCAAAGACTTAGAATAATAAAGAAACTTAAAAGGTCATCTAAGCCTACACTCACCTTTTTTTATTCTTTTCTTTTCTTTGTTTTTCTTTTTCTCTTTTTTTTTACATATGAGGAAACTAATGTTTTAGAGAGAACAAATAAGTAGGCCAGGGCCATAAAGATTATAACTGATTGAATAAAGATTTTAATCTAGAATCACCAATTCTGAATTCCCTCTTTCCATGGTGCCATGATGTTTTATGAATCTATATTGTAAAGTGAGAACAATAGCAAAAAAAGAAAATATTTTCAATTAATTGAAAAGTAAATGTTCCACTGGATCATCGTCTCAATGTTCATTCATCTACCTATTTTTCTATTCAATAGTGACATTCTAACTGCTATCTATATCTATCTATCTATACATAACAATACAAATTATTTTTCGTTTTTTTTTGTTTTGTTTTTTTTTTATTTTATAAAGCTTTTTATTTACAAAACATATGAGTGACCTTTCAACACTGACCTTTGCAAAAGAACTTTTTTTCCCAAGCTTTTCCTTTCCTTCCCCCCACCCCCCACCCCTAGATGACAGGTAATCTAATACATGCTAGATAGGATAAATTATATGACAAATACAATACATGTATACATATCTATA
>JAJPUD010023043.1:0-20530 GCA_023553655.1 Myrmecobius fasciatus | reverse complement strand
ATTTGAATTCAGAACAGGCGACCTCGAGTCCAGCATTCCTTCTTGTGCACCACCCCGTGTCCTGTGGTAATTATAATTGGAGTTCTTGTTTATGCTGAACGTTAAGTACGTCATTTAAGTTGAACTTCTGGTTTTGTATTCAGTCATTTCCAGTTGTGTCCAACTCTCGGTGACCCCATTTGGGGTTTTCTTGGCAGAGATTCCAGAGTGGTTTGCCATTTCCTTCTCCATTCACTTCCAGTACTTGAGGCGCTCTCTCTCCGTATCATGGCAGAGTTCCTCCACCCAGGTCTGGTCTCTACTCCCCTGACGCAGGTTCCCTCCTTAGCCCTGGCCACAGCACAGATAACCCTTTTGTTTGGAGTGTGGGGCGACTCCATCACATTTGCCGTTCTTTACTCCAAAACCCAAAGTGTTCCTGGGAAATAAGGGGGAAGTTGGGGCGGAGCGGGGAGAGGGAAGACCAGGAGCAGAGGTGGATACTGAAATCTCGGATAAGGTCTTCAGGCTTTATTGGTGCTGTCTGTTTCACAGAAATGCTTCCAAGAGGCTTTTCCTGAAGTTCTAAGCTTCATTTCTGGGGCTATCACCTTCAGGCCCCCTCATGTTTCTTCTCCTGCCAGATCTATTATCCATAAAACAGATTTTTTAAGACTCTTCGTACCATTTTGAGACTAGGGATCGTAGCCAGTGAATGTGGTCATCTCCATTCCTGGGGTTTACTGATGGAGCATCCTCAGGTTCACCAAAATTAGCAGAAAGTTACGGTCATCTGTGGCTGGAGTGGGGAGTACAGAGCATTGAACCCGACATCAAGACCCGACATTAGACAATCGCTGTGGTGCCTTAAGCTGGTGACTTGACCACTGTCTGCCTCAGTTTCTTATTCCGAAAAATAAGGGTAAGAATAGCTCCTACTTCCTAGTGCTGTTGTGAAGATAAAACAAGGGGAGAGTCCTGTTGCTGTTCTTATCTCCACTTGGCCCCAAAGTGATGGCGTGCCTCCTCCATGGCCCCAGACGAACTTTGTGCCGGAACTACAGCCTGGTCATCGTTACTTCAAGCCCTGCCGCTTCCCCATACCTGGTCTGGGACCAGACTCAATTCCACGGAGGTAACTGTCTGTACATGGCGCTAATAATACTAACAGCCGCCATTTGTCGAGGCCTTCTACAGTCACGGTTGGAGTTAAGCTTCCTTACTTGAGTTTCACAAGAATCCTATGGAATGGACCCTTATTGCGCCCATTTTACAGAGAGGGGATTGATGCTCAGAGAGAGTGTCTTTCTCAGATGCACAAACTGCCACAAACGGGACTGGAAACCGGGCCTTCTTGCTCTAGATTCCGCCTTCTTGCTCTAGATTCCGCCTTCTTGCTCTAGGTTCCGCCTTCTTGCTCTAGATTCCGCCTTCTTGCTCTAAGTTCCGCCTTCTTGCTCTAGATTCCGCCTTCTTGCTCTAGGTTCCACCTTCTCTCTACAAGCCCAACTACGCCCGTCAATAATCAAAGAGAGAGCCTTTCCTGTGTGATTTGGGGCCTCCTCCCTTCTCCCGCCACAGGTACTGCTGAACGAAGGGGGAGAAAATCTCATCACAATTCCCTGATGTCCCCCAATGTTACCTGAGCCCTTGACGCTGCTCAGCCGTTCTTGCACGCATCCCTCATCTTCTCTCCCACTCTCCAGAGCGGTTCTTCCAGGCCTTTTCTTCCCCTCGGAGCTTCCGTGGCTCCCGTCCCCCCCATTCTCTCATCAGAAAACTTTGACCAGAAAAAAATGAAGCCGTTGGCCGTGAGTGTCCCGTCTTCCTCCTCTCCCGTCACTCAGGTACTTCTGCCCCTCTCTCCTCGGCCGCCCCATGTCCCATGATGTAGCGTTCTCACTGCTGACCGAGCCACCTCTTCTCCCTGCTCAGCTTCGGTCGCCTCCTCTCTGTCCCTTAGCTTCGGTCTCTTCCTGCCGAATGTCTCCTCTCCCCTGCCCACAAGCTGCCCACATCTCCTCCATCCTGGCTGCATCTTTCCCTTCCTGCTGCTCTCCAATCCCTCTTCTACTCAAAAAGGCATCTCGGTCAGGGGCCCTCTCACTCCAGCCGCCTTTGGAGCCCATCATTCCACCCTGAGAGCCCTCTCCACAATTATCGGAGATCTCTTAGCTGCCAAAGCCAATGGCCTTTTCTCAATCCTGCCTCTGCCCGAGCTCGCGGTGCCCTTGATGCTGCAGGTCACTCTCTCCTCATGGATATTCTCTTCTCTCCAGTCTTTGGGGGACCCACTTTCTCCCGGTTCTCCTGCCCCACCTCTGACCGCCTCTTCCCTGTGTCCTGCGCTGCATTCTCCTCCAGAACACACTTTCTAACCCTAGGGGTTCCTCAGGGCTCGGTCCCGGGCTCTCCTGTCTCCTCCAGACCAGTTCACTTGGCGATCCCATCAACCGTGGATTGAATCCCCATCAGTAAGGACTCCCGATCTCTCGTCTCCAACTGCCTTGGAGATATCTCAGCCGGCTGATGGGTAAACATCACTTAAGCTCACACCATGTCCCAAACCTTGGCTGGACGCGGAATGAGAAAGGATCCAAAGTGACCTGGGATACATAGGAGCTGGGGCATTCTGGACAAAGCACATCGTCCCGTCTGCCTCAGTTTCTTCAAATGCAAAGCAAGGATAAAAACAGCACCTAGTCCAAGGCTTATTGAGAGAATCAAATGAAATAATATCTGCAAAATGTTTCGCACGATGCTTGCCACATAGTAGGTGCTTCACAAATGTTTGTTGGCTGACTGATACAGTGCCTGGTACATAGTAGGTGCTTAACAAATGCTTGTTGACTGATCGATACAGTGTCTGACACCTAGTGGGTGCTTAACAAATCTTTGTTGCCTGACCAGTACAGTGCCTGGCACATAGTAGGTGCTTAACAAATGCTTGTTGACTGATTGAAATGGTGCCTGCTACATAGTAATAGTTAATAATTGCCTGCCTATGTTTGTCACAGCTCTTTCTGTGATAGCGAAGAATTGGAAAAGGAATGGGTGCCCATCAGTTGGGGAATGGCGGAATAAGATATGGTACATGGATATAATGGAATATTACATTAAAATTAATAATTAAAAATTATATATATAACATATATTAAATATATATATATATATATATAATTTAAAATTTAAAATATGAACAAGCTGACTTTAGAAAGGTCTGGAAAGATTTACATGAATTGATTCTGAGCCAAACTAGGAGAACCACGAATACACTGTACACAATCACAGTGAGAGTATGCAATGATCAGCTATGAAAGACTTAGTTCTTCTCCATGGTTCAGTGATCCTAAGCAATCCCAATAGACTTTGCATAGAAAATGCCATCTTCATCCAGAAAAAGAACTCAGGAGACTGAATGGAAATCAGCACATGCTCTGTTCACTTCTTTTTTTTCTCTCCCATTGTTTTTCCCTTTTGCTCTGATTTTTCTCTCCCAACATAATTCATAAAACAATGTGTATTAAAAATAAATAGACTAAAAAGTTTGCCTGCCCTTCCGGGTATGAGAAGTGACCAGTGCAAAGGCTAGCTATAGGAGAGGGATGATTATGTGTAAGGAATAGAGAGTCAATGTAGTTTGGTTGTAGAGTGTTGAGAGGAAATTTAATCCAGTGAGTTTAGAAAGTGAGAACCAGGGTAGAGGTTAAGAAACTCAGCTTTAGAAGGAACTTATTGAGTGGAGAATCCTGTGGTCATATAGACACTTATGAAAAAGCCAACTTAGGAGCAAAGGGGAGACTCAGGAATGGGGAGATTAGAGAAAAATACTTACTGTGTGTGTGTGTGTGTTTGTGTGTGTGTGTGAGTGTGTGTATGTATGAGTGTGAGTGAGTGTGTGTAGTTGTATGTATGTGTGTGAATGTGTGTATGTAATTGTATGTGTGTGTGTGAGTGTGTGTATGTGTCTGTGAGTGTGTGTGTGTGTGTGTGTGTGGAGCAGAATCAGAGTTCTAAGGGCAAAGAATCAGGTTAGGAAGGGAGATGTGGAGGGAGAGATGACACGATAGGAACCTGTGTTCAGATAAAGGAATGGCAGAGTTTGAGACTAAGAACCCTCTGGGATATTGGTGAGATCCACTCTGTGACCGTTGCTCTCTTGGTTGAGGTTGGGTGAAACAGGCTTTCTGGAGGCCAGGCAATTTGGGGTTTGGGAGTCTGGGGAGCATCATTATGAATACTGAAGTTGCCATATTAGGGTTGAAATTGGGGACCTAGAAAGTGCTAAAAAGTGTGAAGAAGGAGAAAGAATAAAGAGCCTCGTCTACAATGACACCTATGATTTGAACCAAGAAGGAAACGTCTCTTTTACAGGCTTCAAAGGAGAAGGTGATAAGGGGAGAATCTGGCAGTGGGTAATAAGGAATATTATGATTCCCTCTCAGTGAAAGCTGAGAGATGCAAGGACTAGGAAAAACACGGTCCAGCATGAAACGGAATTTATTTACTAATGAATAAGAATTCTAGAGGGCACGAGGAATGGGTTTGTAGGACTGAAGCGGGAGGTTGGCGGGATAGGGTTGAGAATGACTACATCAACTATCTTCTGAGTGTGTGTGTGTGTGTGTGTGTGAGAGTGAGTGTGTGAGTGTGTGTGAATGTGTGTGTGTGTGAGTGTGAGTGTGTGTGTAGTTGTATGTGTGTGTGTGAGTGTGTGTCTGAGTGTGAATGTGTGTGTATAGTTGTATGTGTGTGTGTGAATGTGTGTGTGTGTGTGTGTTTTCTCAGGCAGTAAGGGTTTACTTACCATAGAAAAACAAACCTCTTAAATAGCAAGGTGAAGCCCTCAACCAGCCTCAATTTCCCTAGTACTTTCTATAAGGTGGCACAAACTTATTTTTGTTGTTTTGCTCCCAGTTCCTGTTGAGATTACTCTTACGTAAAATGGGAGATGATGGCATCCTCCCCGTTGGGTTTCTCTTGAAGTGATTTTTAAGCATCTGGCCAGGAGCAGACAGGTTATAATTGCTGCTTTTTTCTGTGCTCTTGTTTTGATTTTTCCCCCTCTTTTTAAGCTGGGTACTTATTTACTTCATGCAAAGTATAACGTTGGGATGGTACAATGTGCATCAGCCATGGGGAGATTGGAACAAGAAAAGGTCATGGCTTTTCCTGGAGTCTCACACTGTGCGTCTGAGTCCACGGGAGCTCAATCCATCCAGGGCCCCGACACGGCTACACAAAACAGCCCCAAATGAAACAGCTCCGGCCTTCACCCTTTCTCTTCAAAATGGAGGGTTTTTTAAACATGTTTCTCTCATTCTCTGTAAGCCAGTAAATCCTGCAAAGCTTAAATATGAATTACTTAGGATTGTAATATCCCATAAGCAGCCTTCCTCCTCCCACCCATTCTAAGGGATATTTAAGTTAATATGAAATTATATCCTCCCTATTGATTTCTTTGCATAAACCACCCCAGTCTTTCAATAAAGTCTATATTAGGAGAAAACCATAGGGTTCCGTGTTGGGGTTTGCCCCTCCTCTCCTTTCTTCAGGTCTAATTTTGGAAAATTACAAGTATCTAACCTGGGCATGGGTAATGATCAGAATGTCAATCACCATTTTTAATTTAAATCTGTTCCAATCATGGCACCCCAGAGCACAAAATTAGTCACACATGGAGGGGAGAGCCCCGGGAGAACCAACAGAGCTGGCAAAGTGGAGGCCGGCTACCAAAATTGTGTCCGTGCATTCACAGCCCAGCAGGGTTGCAAATCATGTCCCTAAAGTTAGGAGATGGATTTCCCCCATAAATTATGGAACAGCTTACTCACGGTAATGCTCTGCTGCCCATTTGCTACAAATCAGATTACTGCGAGCTATACATCTTTCGAGACCATTCTGCTGGCTGTTTCAAAAATTTCCTCAGTAGTAAATTAATGCCAGGCTAAAAAAATCAAAATCAAAATCTGCAGCCCAAAAGGCATTAAACCCCAGAGGAAAGTCCTGGAAGTGTGAGAAGGCCTTAAAGAAGAAGCAAGTTGGGCCTGTTTAAAAATACCATGATTCAGTGGACTAAATCATCATTGCCTTGGTCAAAAGAAACTACGGTCATATGTAAATTGCCCTCCCAGAGAAATCACACTCTATGTGCTTCTTGTCAGGAGGGAGTGAAAATAATCCTAAGAGATAAATAAAAGGTTGTCTTGAAATCATGAGGGGAGAAAATTAGACTGGGAAAACTACCCAAGTTATTCTCTGGGACTGATAGCTCATGAGATATCTTGGTGAGAAGGCTGTAAAGGAAATACAGCTTCCTTCCTTCCCTCTATCCTTCCTTTCTTCTTTCCTCCCTTCTTTCCTTCTTTCCTTCCTCCCCTTCCTTCCTTTTATCCCATCCTTTCCTTCCTTCCTTCCTTCCTTCCTTCCTTCCTTCCTTCCTTCCTTCCTTCATTCTTCCTTCCTTCTTCCCTTCCTTCCTTCCTTTTTTCTTTCCTTCCTTCCTTCCTTCATCTCTTCTTTCCTTCCTTACTTTTGTTTATATTTATCCTCTTTTTTCTCTTCCTTCCTTCATTTTTTCTTTCTCTTCCCTGCTTCCCTTTTCTCCTTTCCTTTCTTCTTTTTTCTTTCTTTCTTCCATTCCTTCCTTCTTCCCTCCCTCCTCCTTCCTTCCTTCCTTCTTTCCTTTTCTCCCCTCCTCTCCCTCCTTCCTTCCATCCTGTTTCCCTCTCCCTTCACCCCCTCTTCCAAATTTAAATAAAAGAAAAAATCCCTTATTACTATACCTATAATTATTATAATCATATAGCACTTTTAAAGTTTGCAAATAGCTTTCACATACATCATCTCATTTATATTATCACATATATCATCTCATTTTTTCTTTATAATAACTCTACAAAGTAGCTATCATCATCATTATCATCATCGTTATTTTATAGATGAAAAATGGAAGCAGAGAACATTTAAATGATTTGGTCAAGATCACAAAAACATAAAAATGGCTGAATCAGGATTTGAACTCAGGCCTTCCTTCTCCTCAGTCCAATGCTCTTTCACCTATGCGGCCTAACCTGCAGATAGCCATTTTGGAGAAAAACCGAATCATACATTTGCTACGTCTGAAAATGCCTGAGGGTTCTGCCCATGGAGCCCATCAGCACTCTGTCAGGAAGGGAGAAGAACACACCATCCATAGTCTTTGGAACCATGGTTCACCATTGCAAAGAACAGGGTTCTTCTCAATGTTTACCACACTGTTATCACGGCAGAATTTTTGTCCTGGTTCTTCTCACGTTACCCTCCACTGGGCCACATAAGAAGCTTCTATGAATCTTCCCCTTCATCGTGTCTTAGGGCCCTACTCCACTCCATGACACTCATCGGTCACCCTGATTTGTGCAGCCATTCCCCAATGGAGGAGTGCTTTTACTTGTTCTTTGCTCTAACAAAAAGCTAAAAATACATTCGTCCGTCTGGGTTTTTTCCCTTTTTCTAGGATATCTTTGCTGGGTAGTCCTACCACCGCACAACCTAACGACTCTGGGGACAAAATTTCTCCTTGCTTTTCAGGATGGCTTGGCTACTTCACAATTCCAACTGCAATTACTGCGCCTGTCTTCCCTCAGACCTTCCAACAATTGTCTTTTTTCTTTCTTGTCATCCTTGCTAATCTGATGAGTGTGAAAGAGAAACTAGAGTTGCTTTAATTTACCTTTCTCTAATTGTTAGTGATGTGGAACATTTGATATAGTTATTTATAGCACAGAATTCTTTCTTTGAAAACTGCTCATATCCTTTTGACAATTGGAGAATGGATTTTATATTTGAATTAGTTCCTTTGACACTTTAAATGTGAGACCTTTATCAGCTAAAGAGTACAACCTTGCTCCAGGGATTTATTTTCTGGAATTAACTGTTTCCTTCCTATTTTAATTATATTGATTTGGTTTGTGTAGAACATCTTAAATTTCATACTATCAACAAACAGTATCTGTTTCATATTCTGTGGTGTCTCTCACCTTTGGTTAGGAACCATAATCACAGCTAGAAAAAGTATTTTCTTGCTTTTCTAGTTCATGTATGGTAGTTCCTTTAACATCTAAGTCAGGTATCTATTTGGTATTTAAACTGATATCCATAAGACTTGGGTACCTCCAAAATTTCAAGCTAAATTGCCCCTCTACAGATACAACTCCCTGTTAATTATCTTATTATAACATTAAACTTTTTGAGGTTGACAACTGCTCCATTCATTGTATTTGTACATGAACTTCATTCATCCAGCACTATTGTGTTCTTGGGACATGCAACTTTTCTTATAATCTTGTAACTCTTGGGAATTAGTACTCATCAATCTAGAAGACTGAAGTCAGAAGAATAAGATTTAGTAGGGAAGAGGGGAGAAAAGGGATTACAAGAAACTAGAGGTGATCAGGGTGATGTTAGGAAACGTCTGGGTTGATTTGAAGGATGTTCCTGTGTCCTGAAACCAGAATATAGCAGGTCCTTTTTTTTTTGCTCACCCATGTCTTTGTTTTTTGTCAGAAAAATGTCACCATGGGACAGAACATTGAGTTTGGAGTTAGCTGGGGTATAATCCTTACTCTGCCATTTTCTACTTGAGTAATCTCGGACAATCCATCTTAACTCTGTAGGCCTCAGTTTCCTCACCTGCAAAATGAGTGGATTGAACCAGATTCAAGGTCCTATCCAGAATAACTCTGGATTTCCTGGGTAGCCTAAGCTTCCTTTTCCTGTGACTAATGGCAGTCTTAGAAAATGCCCCTTAGACCTCAATCCTGCCCCCTGCCCCTGTGACTCTGGATAAAATAATCTAGAGCTTTTATTTAATTTTCATGGTACTCAAATTACTGCATTATTTTTTTTAACAAGGATTGGACTTTTAAGAATTGGGCTGAAGCCCATCAGGCCTCCCCCAGGTTTGCCCTGCCCCTTGGGCCAGAGCATATGACTTCCTGACTAAAGTGAAAGGAAATTGCCTTTTGGATTTCATGCAGTCCAACTTTCACTCCTCATTTTTGGGGAAGGGCAAATGTCTGACCTACAGAATCCCTAACCAGATTTTGGCTCTAAAAATAATAAGGAAGCTGTGTATACTACTTGTGGGTCATGCAGTCCTGCAATAAGTCATATCCCATACCAAAATGCACATATTTTTGGCAACTGTCGGAAATCCATCCACTCAGGCCATAATATTTTGGGTTTTTAAGACACTTTTGAGGCAGTATGGAGCAGGGGAGAGAGAGCTCTGGATTCAGATCAGAGGGCTAGGACCAAGTCCTGATACCATCTGTGCTGTACTGGGTCAACTTATCTACCTTCCCTTTCCTTCATATGTAGAATGAAGGGTTTGGGCTAGATAGTACCTAAGATCTTTTTGTTGCTTACTACTTGTGTAGCCTGAGGCAAATTACTTTATCAAGATGGGCCTCAATTTCCTCAGCCTGTAAAATTAGGAGAAAATCTCAATATTTTCTTCCAGGTCTCAAGCTAGGAAATTATCAGATTTCAGTGAGTCGGCCAATCAACAATCATTTATAAAGAAGCACACAGTATGTGCAGGTACTCCGCTAAGTGCTGAGAGGCCAGAAGTCCACCTGGAGCCCTTCACAATTAATAGAGATGAGGGCACCTAGATGGTGCACTGGATGGAACACTAGGAGGAGGACCTGAGTTCAAATACAGCCTCAGATGCTTGACAATTACTAGTTATATGATGCTGGGCAAGTCACTTAACACTGACTGCCTTGCGTCCCCCCCAAAAAAAATCTACATTGATGAGCTTATGAGTTTTCCATGTTTAATAATTTTAAGTGTCATTATAGGTTATTAAAAAAGGATTATTTCTAAGGTCCCACATAGAAATGGTTGAGATTTTCTGAAAGGTAAGTTTGTAAAGCAATAGATGCTGTTGTCCTTCATTTTCTGAGACTAACATTTACCATTCACCATGTATTTGGTTTTTCTTGTATCTTCAGCTCTTAGAACAGTGGTCGGCACATTGTACTCAACAAGTAATTGCTGAATAACTGACTGATCCACTCACCTAAGTAGATCAGTTTGTGGATAATAATCAGTGTCTATTAAATAAAAAAAAGAAGAACTAGGGAGAAAGAATGGAATTATACGAAGAGCATGATCTTGTGGGAATCTGCTTGTGAAATAAAGAGGGAAATGGCCAGGTCAGACAAATGGGACATTTGTCCACCCTCACTAGCCTGAGATTCTGTAGCATCCCTGATCTGTGTGTATAGAAGAAGCTCCCAAGTTTTGGTCAGTGATGAGAAAAGACAATGGGAATGATGGAAATGTTTCCATCCAGTTGGTTTTTCAAGGACTCAGTGACTCTTTTGACATAAAAAATGTATTTTGAAAAGTCACTAAGTGAATGTGCTGACAGGGAGCAGAAATATTACACTGAAGCATCAGAACCTTTTAACTCAAAGTTTGAGTGAGTATTTTTAATTTTAGCAAGAGTAGAAAGTGAGAAAAAGGGATTTTGAATGAATTGGTTCCATCTTAGACATTTCAAATTTGCCATTATATTTTGTATATTAAAAAATGACAGCAAAAATAGAACCTTCCTATCTAGATTTTCATGTTCTCCTTTTACATATAGCTCATACTGATCTCCTGGCTGCCAGACCCTTTCTACTTTCCCCATATCACAGGCTATTTCTGTGAATGTGTGTGTGTGTGTGTGTGTGTGTCCATGGGATGGATGCCCTACTCATAGAATGGAAACTCCTGCAGGGCAAGAACTATTTCATTGTTCATGGTACATAGCACATAAATAGATGCTTATTGATTCAATGCTTGATAAGAGGGGCTATAGGTCCCCTACACACACACACACACACACACACACACACACACACACACACACGCACACACACAAACATCAGAAGATCAAGAATCAAATCTCCTTCCTTCAAAGCATTTATGTGGCCCTGGGTAAATCTGAGGCTAAAGGCTTAGCTTGCTTCAAAGGTTTCTTCCTCTGATCCCTCCTACCTGAATAATATGAAATATTAAGAATACATGTATGGGATTTCTTTTATGTTAAAAAAGTTATTTGCCCATTGTACATTTGTATTGATTTTTGTACCAAAAATTCCATCTTTGGTCAAGACAACAAGCTTTTACAGCAGTAAAAAACCACAGAGCCATATTTCCATCTGCCTATTCACCCAGGGGGACTGGCCCTCCCTCATAAATGTGTTCAGCCACATTCTCCAGGAGAGAAAACAGGCTCCAGTTGTATAGAACATCATTTTCACTACCTTACTGTCCTGAGATTTCTCCTTATAACCTTTAGAAATATACTTTCTTTTTTGGGGTATTTTCCCCTAGGCAAACAAGAGCCAATCTTAGAATTTCTGGCTTGTTCTATTCTGGGAAATTATCAGCTACAGGCAGCAAACTCAGGCAATCTCTTCTGAGTTCTGAACGCTGGAAACCAAATCAGGTTTGAGCAAAATCTTCCCCTCACACACATGTGGTAGGGGGAATAATTTCTATATTTCAGATATTGGGTGTTAATTATGAATAATTATTATAATTAGTTTTGGTTAGTATTAGTTAATGTTAACTATTTTTTCTTTTAGGGAAAAGTGAATTCATTTAATGGCTTATGAGTAATTGAGAGTAATATACTCTGACCATTAAAATTAATAGAAAGGTACATTTAGATAGTGGCAAATTGCTTTACACTACACACATATTATGTATAAATATGCAGATATCATGTAATTGTCATCCAATGTGATATGCACAACTCTGTGAAGTAGCCACTATTATTATCCCTTCTTTATAGATGAAAAAAAACTGAGCCTATGGAAGACTCAGTGTCTTGCCCAGCTGATAAGTGTCTTAGGTGAGCTTCCAGCCAAGTCGATCTAGCTCCAAGTCCGGTATTCTATCTTTTTCACCAGCTTTCTCTGCAAAAAAGAGAGTGAGCATTCTACAATCCATTAGTTTTATAGGTGAAGAAACTTGTTGATAGAGAAAGTTAACTCCTTAAAATACTAAGCTAGCGATACACCATGTTGGTTTAGCCTAAATTTAGCCTAAATCCATCATTAATAGATGAAGATATCCCAGGGAAGTAAAGACTGTCAGTAGAGGAAGGTCTTCTGCTTAGCCTTCAGAGACTCAAGATCACTTCATACCATGATAAGGCTTGGGAGGAAGACTTTGGTGATCGTTGGAGATATCAAAATGTGCCCATTGGAAAAGAAAGGGATTCAGTTAAGTCTCCTGCATGGGATTCTGAATTAGCCTATGAATTTCTTTTGTTCAAGGGCCAATATAAGTCACTTATTTTACTAACTTGATGGTCTGATTGGGGCCTATTAGTTCATTTTCATATATTCTGTCATACAAGTTCCCACTTCTTTGATATTAGTGAAATTATATAAGACTATTTGAAGACATAACAAAAAAAAGGCCACACCAGAAGGCACTGAGTGCAGGAAATCTCACCATCCCCAGTGCCCAGCACAGCACATTGCAAGTAGTAGATAGACACTTATTTGTTGGATTGGGCTGGATCAGTCGATTTCCTTGGCTTCATTTTCAATTGGCCAATCATCCACTCGTATAGACAAACACACATGTCTTCATGTCTTTTCTTTCTGATAATAACCTACTTGGAAACAGTTCCCTTGCTGGTATCTCTGTGACAGAGGGCACAATTTAATATCTTTTCTTGTGTAATTTTGAATGGCTAAACTAATTCACATCTCCTCAAGAACTGAATGATCATGCTTGCCTCCAGCAGAGAGGTGAAGGTAGTACCCAGTGTTTAACATTTTCCCTAATGGATGAGGTGCATGTTTATAGCTTAGGGTTGGAAAATATATATTTTTAAACAGCATTTTATGGTGGGGGTATTTTGAAAAAGGAGATATTATCAAGGGATAATACTGGGAAGAGTATCCTACTGATGAAGCCAGTGATCTAACTAGACATCAGTGTATGAAAGGAAGGCTGCCCTCACAAAAGTCAGAATAGGGGGGGAGAAAAAGCTCCGTAAGCTTTGACAGATCTTACCCAGGGTAAGAAAAAGAGCAAGAGTGGGCGTAGGTGTTCAGTATTAACAACCTACCATTATACTTAATGAATGGGTACAATTCACAAATTTCTAGCAAACACAAAGGACTTGGTACAGGAGCACGGTCTGTCTGCTGTGGATGACTTTTTTTCATGCGTGTGATCCATAGTAGGAGTGACAATGTCACCTAATAATATTCTGGCCCAGAATCGTGCCCTTGCAATGAACATTCTTTGACTTGAAAAGTTAATTAACATGCAGCCTTTCTGTTTAGATTCATGTTCTTCCCATTCTCTACCTTGGCTTTCTGATCTCTTACTATATTTTAATGAAACTTTAATGTCTAATTGGAGAGAAAGTTGCAATGCTGGGACCAAGAGGACCATTAGTGGGCATATTCCTGGAGACAAGTGATCAAAAGGAAGCCCCCTTGCTCCCCCCACACCAAAATATTTATGGCAACACATTATGTGGGAGCGACAATTTGTAAACAAAGCAGCTGCCCATCAACTGCAGGATGACTAAACAAACCATGAAAGAGAAGATGACTCTGCTGTAGGAAATGATGAGAGTGCTGAATGTAAAGGAGCATAGAATGATCTGCATGAGGTGCTAAGTTCCAGAAAAGCATTGGACACTGTGACTACAGAAATGGCCAAAAGAACTGCACAATAAAAAATAAAAAAGTAAACTTTGTCAAATGGTAATGAACAAGTTTGGTACCCCCTCCCCAAAGATAGGAGAATGATCTTCACTGAATACTTTGAAGAGGTAGGAAACTATGGATGTGGTATAGCAATGGTAAGCTTTGGTGGTGTGCCACTTAGTTTGAAATTATTTCTTTATCCCCCTGACTCTTTTTTCTCTGTCTCTATTTCTATCTCCCTGACTCATTTTCTCTCTCTGTCTCTGTCTCTTCCTTTGTCCACTCTTCCTTGCCTCTACTTCTTTCCCTCCCTTTCCCCCTTTCTCTGTCTCTGGCTCTCTCTATCTCTTTCTCTCTCCACTCTTCTTTCCCTCTTCCTCTTTTCCTCATTCTCCCTACCTCTCTGTCCCTGTCTCTCTCTGTGTCATTTTTCTCTCTGTGTCTCTGCCTTTCTCTCTCTATGTGTGAAGCATGTATTTGGGAAGACTGTATTGGGAAAATGTAGGTGACACAAAACCAAAATATAACAATAAAAGTGTGATTTGAAAAGCATAGCCATACCATTGGGAAGCTCCCAAGGTCTTGCAGCAGCCAGGCAAGGTAGCTTGGTGGTGAGTGGGGCTGCTGCCCTGATCAGGTGGAAACAAATCCATCTACATGGGCATTTTCCCTACTATTTGATGCCTTTTCCAAGGAAGGCTTTTCCAGGTTGTGAGGGATTTGTGATGGTCTTGCTCTCTTGTTCCCTGGGCTGCCCTTCTTCTTGCCTCTGCCAGTAGGTTTGAGGAGCTTTGCAGGCAGGGTAATGCTGCCAGGGGGCAAGACATTGCCAGACTTTGGTATGCCAGCTTCTGATGCCCTCATACCTCTCCTCTGAACTCACAGCATCTATTTTGGTTTCATCTTTTTTTAACCTAGTAATTTCTTTCTATTTTGAGCCATTTGGATGGCACCTGTAAACATATCCACATCACGAGTCCTAGGGGCAAAAGCCTCCGACTCATTCAATCCTCTTCTCCCAGAAGCATCAGTGCATTGATTGCTGAGCACTCCCCAAGTTACTGAGATGAACTCTTCCCAGTTTTATTGGAAAAGCTTTGCAGTGGGTTGAGCAATAAAGGTTTGCAAATTTTCATTAGATCAGAGATTTCAGGTTGGAAAGGACCTTAGAGAGTTTCTAATTCAGTTCTTATTTTAAGAGGAGGAAACTGAGGCCCAAGGAAACAGAAAACCTGTGACTCAAAAGTAGATCTTCTTTCTCCCAATTTTGCACCTTTACAATATTCCTCTCCACCCAATTTCTTTGAAGTTCACATGGAAACATTCTATTCAAATCAGTTTGTTTCATTTGAAGTACCGTGATTAGTGGATAAAATGCTAAATTTGGAAGATCTGGATTTAGCCAGTTTCTAGCTAGGTAGCTTGGAGAAGTCCCTCAGTTTTTCCTAGACTCAATTTCCCCATCTTTAAAATGGGCCTAACAATAGTACAGTGTCAGGGTGAGGATCAAAGGAGAGAGGGTACACTTTGCAAACCTTCACTGCGTTCTCTGCAGGGGCTTGGATGTTCTTCACAGTAAGCTGGTGAGGCAGATAGTTGCATTATCTCTCTGTCCTGTGCTGTCATGGGTTGCTGTGTCATGTCACACTGCCTTGTATATTTCCCAGCCAGGATGCATTAGCGCTCATTATGTCCACAGGGCCTGGCCCCTATTCAGCACCGGACAGAGTCTTATTGATTAACTGAGAACATGCTCGATGCTGGGGATACACCCAACACTAATAGTGCCTGCCCTCAAGGGGCTGACAGTGACAGTCAACATGCCAATTTTTCATGTCTCTAATACTCAAGGTCCGGCTTCCTGGGCTCTCCACTCTCCTGGAGCTTTGCTTTGACATTTCTTGGCCATGTCTCTCCGTTGGCTCTCTGGGAACACTTTGCAAGGGCTCACTGCATTTCCTTGCATTGCATGGGGCTGAGAAGAGAAACTGGGATTTGGATTTGGAGGACCTGAGTTCAAATCCCCTTTTAGGCCAATAGCTTGACTCTCTGTTCATCAGTTTCTTATTTGCCGATGAGGAGGTTTGTCTGGCTGACCTCGAAGTGGCTCCAGCTTTATGACTCTATCTAGGCAAGACCACTGGATTTTGAGGTGAAAGGCCTTGCTGCTCACTGGCCGTCTGCATGACCCACCTCAGACCACATTATACTTCTGTGATAATGGCTACCATGATAGCATTTGGTTTAGGATGGACTCTCCAACCTCTGAATACTATAATCCTAAACCAAATGCTATCATGGTCGCCATTATCACGGAAGTATAATGTGGTATTTTAAGCTTCAGGCCTGACAGGAAAGCCCCATCCTTCTTGGGCTTTGCCATCCATCTTCTGCTTCCTGGAGGAGTGAACTCAACTGGTTTTCCTGAGTCAATCATGGGAGCAGAGCAGCTCCTGAGGGCTGGGGTTTGTGGAATGCTGGGAGTCTCTGCCTTCTATCCGTGGGAACTTGTCTCTCACTTCCCATCGCACATTCATCATTTCATTTGATCTTCACACTTGCCCTTTGGTGAGGTCCTATTATTACCTTCATTTTATAGATGAGTAAACTGAGGCTCAGTGCGCCCGTGGCCAACAGTTGGTATCCGAGGGGGTGTTCCAAGCCAGTCTCTCTGACTCCAAGTTCAGCATTCTAGCTGCTCTGTGAGGGGGGGCCTGGGCTCAGGATCAGGCAGGACACAGGGGATGGCCAGAGCTCCATATGGTAAAAGGGATTGCTGCCTCGCCACTTATTGGAAGCCCTGTCATTCCCCTACGGAGACATGGGGAAGGGGCTCATGTTCCAATAAGGCTGTTTCTGTGTCTCATGGAGAGACGTGGCCATTAGCTATGTATGTACAGGACAAATCAAGGAGAAAGCGCAGGTGATGGCAGAGGGAAGGCCCCAGAATCAAAGCAGACAAAGAAAAGCTTCTTGCTGTAGAAAGGATTTGATCTGAGGATTGAAAGTAGCTGGGGAACTCAGGAGAGACAGAGAATCTAACACTTGTTCCGTAGTTTCAGCCATGTCTTACTCTTCATGACCCCATTTGGGGTTTTTCTTGGCAAAGGTCCTGGAGTGGTTGGGCATTTTCTTCTCTAGCTCATTTTACAGATCTAGAAACTGAGTCAAACAGGGTCAGATGACTTGCTTAGGGTCACCTAGCTACTAAGTGCCTGGAACCAGATTTGAACTCATGGAGAAGAGTCATCCTGACTCCAGGTCTGGCTCTCTGGGCACTATGATGCTCCCTAGCCGCTCCTATCATAGAGGGGGCTAATGAAAAGGCAGAGTCAGGATGAGGAGGGTCTCTTTGGAGGAACAAGAAGAAAGACAGGATTCATTGGATCCAAGAGTATGAGGAAAGGAGACTGGAGAGGTAGGAGGGGCGGGTAAAGGAGGACTTTAAAGTCAGACGGGAGTTTATATTTGATTCTGAGGGCTGGTTGTGGTTCATGGTTCTTGAAGAGGATCATTCTGAATATTTGCTTTAAGGACCTCTTCTTAAAGGGATTTAAAAAGAGCCATTTTAAGCAGGAGCCAGAATTCTCTCTTTCCCCTCTCTGCCTCCATCTTTTTGACTTTCTCCTCTTCTCTCCTTCATGCTCCCCCTTTAATTAGCTGGCCCAACTTGCTATTTTTACAGAAAAGGAAACTGAGGGCCAGTGAAATGAAGTGACTTGATTTGCTCAGCTTAGCAAAGCAAGAGGTACAACCTAGCTTCCTTCTTCCCTCTTGCCCTCCTCATCTTCCGCACCAATACCACAATTCCTGGGTTGGTCCCTAGCTTGTTGGGAGATAAGATGAGAGCTTGCTCCTGCCTCAGCCCTGTACCTTCAGCACCAATGAATTTTAAGCAGTTGGAGACATTGAAAAATTAATATTTATGAAAAGCATAGAGCCTCAGAGAAGCCATGAATCAGATTATGTTTATCGGCGCGCTTTTGTCTCTGCTGTAGTGTTGAGGAAATAGCATCATTTTGTAAATGAAATGTGGACACCAAAACAAACAAAGGCCCAAACCGCCCAGCACCCCAGGGATCCAAGAGAGAGCCTCAGAACGCAGCATTTCCTGTTTTGTTTCTAGACTGGCCAAGGGCAGCCCCCTAGCTCACCACCTCCATCCTTTGCAGGTGCAGCTCCCCAAGTACATTAGTTGGTTATGTAAACAGGCCCTCACCTAAGCAGGTGTCTTGTCCAGTGGGGAGCACTGTCCCTGCAGGGACACCTTCTTCAGTGGCTGTGAGAACTTTCACCTGGATCCACAAACTGAGACAGAAACCATTTTAATGACCGACTTAAGGTCACACAATTATGGTGCGGATTGGAACCCGGGTCTTCTTTCAAGCTTCAAACTCTGCCTACTCTGCCACCTACTAGCCTTGTGGCAGTGATACAGTGGCAGGAGCTCCTCTGCAATATTCATCCCTTTGGGTAATATGTGCTTTGAGAACAAAGCACAAGCAACAACAACAAAATCTATCTGCCTGTGAGAACAGAGCATCTCCTGCTCCTATAGAATTAGATTAGAATGCATCCCATCACTGCGTCCAAGATCAGTGTCATGGCCCACAATCCCACTCACTGAGAGGAGCCCAAATTCCCATGTCAACTTGTAGAGTCACAGAGTCTAAAAATGGGAAAGGACTTCAAAGTTGTGTCGTCCAACCCCTTCCCTCTTTAGTACTCTCCTATGAGTTGCCATCTAGTCCTTGCTCAAAAACAATAAGTGAGGGGGAAGCCACTTGCTCCCAAGACCACCCATGCTATGTTGGGAGTAGCTCATGGGAAAGAAGTTTGTCTTTATGGCAAGCATAAATGTCTGACTTGGCAACTTCTATCCTTTTGTGTAAAGCAGAATAGATAGCTAGATAAATATAGATATAGTTCTGCTTTCCCAACAGTATAGACCAAGAGGGATTTTATCTCTCATATATCTGTCTGTCTGTGTATCCATATATCTATTCATCTATTCTATTCTTTCTATCTACCTATCTATCAATCTATCCATCTATCCATCCATCCATCCATCCATCCATCCATCCATCCATCCATCCATCTATGTGTCTCTCTGTCCACTCATTTATCTGTCTATCCATCCATCCATCCATCTATTCTTTCTATCTATTTTTGTTTGTCCATCTATCTACCTAAATATCTATATACAAATATACATACACACAAATCCACAGGTGCATACATATATACATGTGTCTATATCTCTATATGTTCCTCTTGTACCTGAATGATATGTTAGGCCTAAAGTTAGATAAATCTGAGTTTAATGCTGACTAGCTATGTGACCTTGGGCAAGTCATTGTTCATAATCCTTTATTAACCATTTCTCCATTGGGGAATGGCTCTAATTTTTTATGTATTTGAATAAGTTCCCTATATATTTGAGAAATGAGGTCTTTATCAGAGGAATGTGTGATGTTTGAAGTTTTAATATTACTTCATTGTTTCTATCTTTTTTTTTTCTTTTAGCAAAATGTAATTTCCCTGATTATTTCTTTGAATTATATCTATTTTTGCTTTTGCTTTGTGTGAAATCATGATTGTTGCCCATATCTTTTTTATGAACTTCAGCTGAAGCATAATAGATCCCCCCTAGGCCTTTTTCTTAACTCTGTGAGCATCCTTTTATGTGTATGTGTGTGTGTGTGTGTGTGTGTGTGTGTGTGTGTCTTGTAAACCACTTATTGTGGAATTCTGATTTCTAATCTATTTTACTATATACTTCATTTTATAAATTAGCTCATCCTATTCACATTCACAATTATTACTATGTATTTCCCTCCATCTTACTTTTTCTGTTTTTCCATCTCTTTCTCTTTTTATCCTGTCCCTCTTCAAAAGTCTGTTGTGCTTCTGACTACTGTCTTCCTCAGTCCAACATTTCTTTTGCCATTTCCCTCATTCCAACTCATGTGCCTTTCCCCTTTTATTTTCACATATGTGAGATGTGTGTGCATTCTGTCCTCTTTAAAATAACTCAGATGAGAGTAAGGTTCAAGCATTGTCCATCCTCTCATTTTTCCTTTCACTATATAAAAAGCTTTTCCTTGCATGTCTCATTTATTTGAGAACATTTTCCCCATTCTATTCTCCCTTTGCCCAGTGCATCCCTCTTTCTCATCCCACTGACCCCCCCACTTTTTGAGATAACCCCAACATAATCAACTGACACTCATGCCCTTTTTCTATGAAGAATTCTTCTAATTGCTTTAATAATATTAAAGTTCTTAATGGTTATTTATGTATCATCTTCCCATAAGAAAGGTAAATCATTTCATGTTATTTAATCCTTTATGATTTCTCTTTCATTTTTATCTTTTTGGCTTTTTTTAAGTCAAATTTAAATGTCAAAGTTTCTATTCAGCTCTGATCTTTTTATCAAGAATGCTTGAAAGTTCTCTATTTCATTAAATATCTATTTTTCCCTGAAGAATTATACTCAGTTTTCCTTAGTAGATTATTCTTGCTGTAATCCTAGCTCCTGTGCCTGCCAAAATA
This sequence comes from Myrmecobius fasciatus, assembly GCA_023553655.1. NCBI lineage: Eukaryota > Metazoa > Chordata > Mammalia > Dasyuromorphia > Myrmecobiidae > Myrmecobius > Myrmecobius fasciatus. The sequence continues at coordinate 272 of JAJPUD010023043.1, read as the reverse complement.
TCATATTCATCTGATCCTTTAATGTGGAACCTGCTAAGTCTTGTGTCAATTTGAGTATGGCTTTATGATATTTGAATGGCTTCTTTCTGGCTGCTTGCAATATTTCTCTTTGACCTGGGTGCTTTGAACTTTGGCTATAATATTCCTGAGAGTTTTCATTTTAGTACCTCTTATAGGAGGTGATTAGTGGGTGCTTTCAAATCCTATTATACCCTGTGGATCTAAGATTTGCTTTTAATATTTCTTGATAGATGATGTCAAGGCTTTTTTTT
>JAJPUD010023042.1:0-20531 GCA_023553655.1 Myrmecobius fasciatus | reverse complement strand
TTTTTATACGTCTGATCCTGTATTTAATGGACCTTTGACACTGCCCTGGCCTAGTTGCTGGAGTGTGTTCCCCGTAGCTCACTCTTTCCTAGGAATTCGCTTTCTTTAGCCATATATAGGAGCTGCCAGGAGCTGGCCCTTATTAGGGTCACTTCCTTGTTTTCCAATGAACAGACATGTAATCAGCAGGAAACAGGTACTGATTCATTGGCTCAGTCACTGAAAGCCATACCATAGATTCGTCCAGTTTTTATTCACTCAACACATAGGATTTAGATCCGTAAAGGGCCTTAGACATCATCCACTCCTTTTACAGAGAAGAAAAATAAAACTGAGCAACCTGCTCGTGGTCACATAGCAAGGGAGTAAAAGTAACCTAGGTCTCCCATCTCCCAGTCTGACTGAATTTCCACTCCAACATTTTATCTCTTCTGCTGAAAGAGCTGTGAGATAAGAATGATAGGACTGGTGAAATAACAAGAGGAATAAAAAAGGAGAAAGTGCAGGTTGGGGGATGGCTGCTTCCAGAATATGTCTAGAATGCCATCACTCCTTTTGGGTAAAGAATGGAGGATTTGGGTTAAAATAATAACAGGTTTTCTGAGGATTATTATTATTAATTCAGTATTCACTTTTTATGAGATAGATTTAGCCAGCTAGCTAGGGCTTAGGGGAATAACATAGGACATGGAAGGTGAAGGAGAAGGGAAAAAGGAAAGCAAGAGGGTTTGGACATGTGGATGGACACATGTTGGTTGCTTGGATGGGGAAGTGCAGGAGTAGTCCAGGTGGATTAGGAGTCTAGGAACTAGAATTTATTCTATCATCCTAACTTAGACAATCTTGGACAACCTAACTTAGACAATCTTGGACAAGTCACTTCCATTGTTTTTTCACCTGTAAAATAAGGAAGTTGGACTAGACATTTTGGAGGGAGCTGGTGACATGGGAAGAATTTGCTACATAAGCTTTTCATGTAGAGTATCAGAGTAGCTGTTTACATTATAGTTCTGCCATGTTGTTAACATATGAGAAGTCAATGATGATCAGATTGGAATTCCCAGAAGTTCCACAGGTCGTTCTTTAGCAGAGATTCACAGACTTTTATTTATTCACTGCCAGTGTCCCCACATCTCACAGCAGGTGGTAAAATATGGGCTAGGATAGAGAGGAAGACAATTCATCCTGTCCACCTACCCCATTCATTCTCAAGAGAACTCACAGTTTGAGCTTCTAAGACACCTCTGAGTCCCTTGATAGTCCCAGTTTGGGGCACGTGGGCACAATCCTGCAGCCACACTGTCACTGTCTTGTTTCACAGGTTTATTCACAAGATACCTTCCTCCCAGACTCTGCCCAGGCAGCTAAAGGGAAGGCACAGACAAGGTCCAAACAAACATCATGGGCAACAACAGTGAGCTCTCCGGGTAAAATTTTCCACTTTGACTATTCCCCTCCTGCCCCACCCTAAACTATTCTTTAGCAAGGGCCGAGCTCTCTCTACTTCAGCTTAGGTTCTCTTCAAGTTTTCTGCCTCCTTCTGTACCCCTCAATTCCCCTCTCTACCCTGCCCTTTCTTCCCTCTCAAAAATGGATTAATCCTTGCTCACCAGGGCACAAACCATACCTGGAATAAGCTGAATATCCTTCCACTCTTTATTATAATGTCCTGCCACTCCCTTTAGTTGCTCAAAGGCTCCTGAATATAATTCACTAGCAAGTTATTGCCATGATGTATTAGCCTGTCTTCTCCATGTCAGAAGCACTAGGGACCAAGAAAAGCTAAGGAAGCTTCTTTTCTGATGACTATCCAAAGATCAGAGAAAGCACATGCTCCTTAACTTCTTAGAGGTAAGACTCCAGAACAGGGGAATGGATTAGATGACCTTTAGAAAGTCTTGTGGCACCTTGGAGTTTCCAGATTTAGAAAAGAAAATGATTGGATGGTTTAAGCTGTGTCATCACTGCCTCACCCAATGTGCTTTCTGGTCAAACCTAAATTGAACTCCAAAACCAAATAATTAAGACTTCACTTAGCAAGCTACGCTTGCCAAAGGCATCTTGGGAATGTTTAAAGCCCCTTCGGGGGGGAGAGGGACTTTAGGGTCTCATTAGCTTTCTTTCAGTGTCTCCATATTTATTCATGGAAAACCTCCTCTGCAGTTGCTTGTACTCCGAAGAGTGGGACCACAAGTGGGGTTGAGCCAGCCCTTCCCTGGGCATCAGATTCATGCCTGGCAAGAGAGCCATGGCAGATTTCATCTTACATAACTGGAACCCATGTTCAGTGGGAGCTTGGTTTCTGACAAGAAGCTTGATAAAGTTGTTTTTAGAACTTAGTATTTCTATGCCTCCTAACGCATTTGAAGAATGGGTATTTTCTGATGTTTTCTATTTCTCTGCTTTTAACTAGTCCTTCCCATAGACATTTCTAGTCACTTAGCTCCAAGTCTCCTCAGTATGGAGCGCTTGGTAACAGCCTCCCCTCCTGTAGGTGAAATATCTTTCTAGGCTCCGAGGTGTTGGAGGTCCTTCCCTGCCTCCACCTTTGAGCCTCTCTGTTGGCACCTTCTTCTTGCCCTGTGTCCGGCTGTGTCTGGTTTGTCTGTGAGAATATTGTATTAATAAAGTAAAACCTCATCTCAAGAGGCTCCATGGTGTTTATGTGGAGAAGCTGGTGGGGTTCAGTTGGAGGAGCATGCCTTGGGTCCTGTAGTGTGGATGGGGGTGTATAATTAGGGGAAGGGAAAAGAGAAGGGATTGAGCATTTATTAAGCACCTACTTTGCTTTTATAAATATTTCAACAATTCTGAGAGGTTGGTGCTATTAAGGACTCCACTTTATAGCTAAGGAAACTGAGATTGAGTTTTAGTTTAGTTTTACTTTATCTATGATGATGGTCATACAGTAAGCGTCAGAAGCAGAACACTTTCTTGAATCCAAGTTCAACATTCTACTCACCTGGATTTCCAAACTTTTGAACCTGGAGTTTCTAGACAGGCTATTAGGGATGAGAACCCATACCACTGAAAGAACTATCGAGGCATAGGGATATTCCTCCTAGAAAAGAGAAGACTTGGGAAGACATTATGGGTGGCTTTAGGTATTTGAAGGACTTGTGGTGATGGGGGTGAAGGTTGAATTATTCTGTTAACCCTCTAAAGGCAGAAGTAGGAATAAGAGATAGAAGAATCCCATTTCTTAGAATTTTAGGGTGGGGAAGATAACTTAAAAGTCATATCCCAATCTTTCCATTTTCCAAATGAGGAATCTGAGGTTCAAATAGATTAAATGGCTTGCCTGAGGTCACACAGCAGTAAATAGCAATCAAATTTAAATCTGTATTTGCTTATTCCTGTTCCAATCATCTTTCATCAACAATATACTGCTTCTTCCATTTACCATTTAAAAAAAAAATTCCCAACAATCAGGACTGTTCAAAAGTAGAAGGGGCTACCTCAGGAAGGAGATGATTCCCCATCACTGGAGACCTTCAGTTGGAAGCAGAAGACACTTGGAGGCAGAGGGGATTTCTGAGATATTCTCAAAAGTCTCTTGAATCTCAGAATTTCTGAAATTCTGAGTTTAAGGGGAACAAAGAACTATTGTCTCAAGAACAATGGTTCATGTTGAGATCAACTGGACAATGAACAATAAAGAAAGAACTGAGGGTGCAGGGTTTCTCCCCTCACTAAGGGGGTTGGGTACATTGGGATGGGGAGAGCCAAGGAAGGGTGGACCAGTCAGAAGAAGCAAATTGGTTCAACTGTGAATTTTCCAAGGAAATTAAAAATAAAACTATTTAGAAGTATACAGAAGGACAAGTAACACAGAATGTGGGATTTTAGGACTGGAAAAATAAGAGTAGTACATGGAAAAAAAGTGTTAGCTCTGGAGTCATTGAATCAAGTTTCAAGTCTTTGACATTGTGTGATTTTGGACAAGTCACTTAAGCTCCTTGTACCTTGCTTTCCTCTTTTGTAAAATGAGGGAATTAGACTAGAATATCTCTGAAGTCCCTTCCAGACCTAGACCTATGGTCCGGTGATTGTAGAAATAGCATCTGAGGTCACGAGGTGGGGAGGAATTTGTCCAAGATAACACTGAAGGTTGCTCATAGAACCAAGCACAGAACCCAATTATCCTGGCTCCCTGATCCAGGCCACATTCACGATTGCCTCCCTTTTTGGGACTTTGCTGAAATTGGGAGAGAGAAAGAGAAAGATAGGGAAAGAGAAAAAGGGGAAAGGAGAAGAAGAAGAAGAAGAAGAAGAAGAAGAAGAAGAAGAAGAAGAAGAAGAAGAAGAAGAAGAAGAAGAAGAAGAAGAAGAAGAAGAGGAGGAGGAGGAGGAGGAGGAGGAGGAGGAGGAGGAGGAGGAGGAGGAGGAGGAGGAGGAGGAGGAGGAGGAGGAGGAGGAAGAGAAAAGAGAATAAAAACAAGAAGAGGAGGAAGAAAAAGGAAAGAAAAAAGAGAGGGAGGAAGAAAGAAAAATAGAGAGGGATGAAGAAAGAAAGGAAGGGAAGGAGGAAGGAAGAAAAAAAGAAAAGAGGAAGAGAAGAACATAGGAGGAGAAAAAGTGAGAGTTATGAGAGAGGTATGAGATGGTAAAAGTCAGAATGATCCTGCTCACTTATCCCTCTACAATCCCCAGGGATCTGAAAATAGGTTTCACAGGTTCCTTGAACTTGGAAAAATATATCTTTTATTTTCCCTAACCTAGCTGAAATTGAGTACTTCCTTCAAAAATGGATATGGGTAACAAGTATGATTCTGAGAAGGGGTTCTGAGGCTTCAGCAGATTATTAAAAGGGCATGTGAGCCCCAAAGAGCAGCCCTGGCCTAGAGAGCAGCCCCTGACCAGAATTTAATGGGTGAAGCTCCTGGCTTCCTCTGCCATCCCGGCTTTTCCCCACCGCCCTCTGGCAAGTGATTGTCAGTGAGAGATTTTCCATCTGGAGTGTCAGGTTAGGAGGGGGCACTATCATCTCCAGCCTTTGGCTCCCACCCTCTCTCCCTCACCTCGTCCTAGATGCATAAATTGCCACCTCTTGCCTTTGCTCCTCCTGACAACCTGACCCATATTTAGCAACCACTCCTTTGTTTCCCCCCCCCAAACATCCTCTTGGACCTAAAGCTCAAAGAGAGGATTATTTAGTCTCATGGGGAGGTGGGAAGTGGGGGGTGGGGGTGGGGGAATGGGAATGGGAATGGAGGGAAAGGGAAGGGAATTATCTTGGAAAGAAATGCTCAAAGCCTAGTGTAGGATGTTCTTCAGAACTCTCTTGAGGGAGGGATGACATTTTCCCAAAATCAGCACAAGCTGCTCTCTACAATAGGTTCAGTGTTGCAATTCTAGATTAGAACTGATGGCCTAACTATTGTGATGGGAGGCTCTGGAAGTTATTACTTCCTTATCTCCCCTCCCCTACAATATTACATATTCCCACAACTACCTATATGACTGAAAAAGTCATCTAAGACTGGCTTCCTCCTGTGTAAATGAAGAGATTGTACCACTTGAGGTTTTGAGGTTCTAGATGAGATTCTGAGGTTCCTTAGCTGGAGAACAGGAGGTTGAGCTCCTTATCTTATAAGATTCCTTTTAGCTCAAAAATCTGATCAGTTGAAGAGTTTGTGAATCTCCAAGCTAATGGCTTCCCTCCCATCCTCCTCCAGAAGCATGTCCCCAGTGCAAACTGATGATTCTCCTCTCAGGTGCCTCCTCTTTCATTTCCTTCATCCAGAGATGAGAATATGGGAGGGAGCCAGGTATTGCTACTCCCATTTCATAGATGGGGATGTTGAGCAAGACAATATTGTGGTTTCAGAGCCTATAAACAACAGAAGCATATGACAAGAACCTTTTCTCTAATACTTCATCTACTAGCATCTTAAGTTGGAGGGATCAAAAAAACAAAGAAGGGGAAAAGAAAAATTGCTTGGCACATAGTAGATTTAAATGTTTATTGACTTGAGATTGAGGGACAAGAAAAAAAATAATTAAAGGCAATAAGGGAACATTGGGGGAAGGCCTCCAGAACTGGGGGATTTGGTTCCCCTAGTGATAATAATAGCTAGCATTTGTATAACTATATATAGATGTAGATTTAAATATATATATATGTGTGTGTGTGTGTATGTAAATATATATATATACTCTCCCTCCTCCTTTTCCTTCTCCTCTTCCTCCCTCTCCCTCTCTCTGTCTCTTTCTCTGTCTCCCCCTCCGTCCCCCATATATAATCTCATTTGATTTTCACAATATCCCTGTGAGACATGTGTTATTATTATCCCCATTTTATAGAGGTATAACTATAAAAGGCTGAGAGAGGTTAAATGATTTATTTAGGGTCACCCAACTAGTAAATGGCTGAGGCAGGATTTCTATTCAGGTCTTCTAGACTCCAAGACCAGTGTTCTTACCTACTATACCAACCTAATCTTAGACCTTTCTTCCCATGTGGCTGTGGGGTGCTTGCTGAGTCAGTCTGTCTGGGAGGAACTGGGTGCCACACATAGGCATCTGGTTGGGGGAGGGAGGAAAGCAGCAGGGAAGCATTAGCTGATTGTGGCTTCCTGAAAACGCCCCAACTCCTTCTGTGCCAGAAAGACCCAAGTATGCCTAGTAGTAGAACCAGCAGCCCAGTGTCCATAGGTCCTTCAGAATTTTGGAGAATGGGGCTGCAAATTTCTGGTCCACAGAGAAAGTCCTGAAAGGGGAACCCTGGGCAGGAAGTCAACAAGCCCTCGGGTGCCTTCTTCTCCAGAAGGATTCTCACACTAATTTCAGGGCTGCCTTTTCAGTATGGGAGACTCATTCTCCCCCACATACTTTGTTTCCCAGGGTTCCCTTGAACTAGGTGTGGGAAAAATGTCCTCCCTTCTTGGTTCAGCTGAGACAATATTCTAGTTTTTTAATACATGATATTTTACTTTACATGAAAAATAACAACCCTGAGAAAAAGAAATATCTCAAAACTATCCAAAGACCCAAGAACCTTTAGTTTTAGAATCCCTAATCTAGTCTTAATTTTTTTTATTTAATTGAGGAAACTGAGACCCAGAACAAAACAGCATCTGTTACTACACACCACAATACACTTGTAATCATTTATCGTGTGTGTGTGTGTGTGTGTGTGTGTGTGTGTGTGTGTATAAACAATAATAAATTAGAGACCTGTTTTGTTCTGGACACTGTATTTTTGTTAATTCAATGGATATCTTTCACAACTGTAGGGAGGAGGTAAATTATTAACATGGCAAGAAAAATGATAGAAATAAAAAATAATATGTATGCAAAATCAAAAGGAAATATGAAAAGGGGAAAAATCTTTGTATTAGACATTTCTGATAAATGCTTTATATGCAAAATATATAAGGAACTGATACAAATTTCTAAGAACAAGATCTATTCTGCTACATTAATCGGGAAATGGTCAGAGGATATGAACAAGCAATTCTTGAAAGAGTGTATGTTAACACACTCTTGAAAAAAATGTTCAAAATTTCAAATTAGGTAAATATAAATCAAAACACTCTGAGATTCCACCTGATCCCAATTAAATTAGCAAAGCTAATAAAAGTTAATCAAAGTCTCTGTTAACACAGATGTGGTCAAAACAGGCACATTATTAGAGGGCTAAGACCATTAATTGGTTCAACATTTTTTGAAAGTAATAATTAAAAAAAAGAAAGTAATAAAGAATTAGTAGCAGCTAGGTAGTGCAGTAGATAGAGCACCAATCCTGAAGTCAGGAGGACCTGAGTTCAAATTTGATCTCAGACACAACACTTCCTAGCTGTGTGATCCTAGGCAAGTCACTTAACCCCAATTGCCTCAGCAAAAAAGAAAGAAAGAAAAAAGTAATATAGAATTATATAATAAGTTACCAAAGTGTCCACAACCTTTTATCTAGTGGTCCCACTACTGGAATGATTTCCCAGAGAGGTTAATGGTAGAAAAAAAGAAAATATTCCTAGAAACACCAGCTATAATATTGAAGAATTGTTGATAGTTATTTAGCAGTGTCCAACTCTTCATGACCCATTTGGGATTTTCTTGGCAGAGATACTGGAGTGGTTTGCCATTTCCTTCTCTAGCTCATTTTACAGATGAGGAAACTGAGGCAAACAGGATTAAGTGATTTGTCCAAGATCTTATAGCTAGTATCTGAGGTGGAATTTGAACTCAGGGTTTCCTGACATGTGGGTACACATACAGAAACAGTTCCTCTGAATGCAAGCTCAGGTCCCTGTGAGGCCTGATTCTGCTACAGTTTCCAGAGGAGACTATTCTGCTCATTTCTTCTTCCTTTTTTTTTTTAAATAATAGCTTTTTATTTTCAAAATACATGCAAAGATAATTTTCATTGATAAACCTTGTGTTCCAAATTTTTCTCCCTCCCTATCCCTTACCTCTTTCCCTAGATAGCAAGTAATCCAATATATGTTGAACATGTGCAATTTTTCTATATATATTTCCATATTTATTATTCTGTTGATTTTTGAGAATCAGCTCTGGGAGAACTCACTGCTGGAACAGACTATCTATGTGACCATCATAATAGCTAAAAGGATATTAATACCTCCTATTTCTAGAGAGATTGAGACAGTTTCACAAGTATAGTTTCCTTTGATCTCTTTCTCCTGTATTTTTTTCTCCAAACCCTTGCTTTTATCCTCAATTGGTGGCAACAATATGTCTGGCCCTAAGCTCTATCCTGGTCTTGCAGTCTGCAGAACCAAAAAAGGTACCCAATTAGTTCCCACTTTTCAAGTTGAGAATCCCTTCCTAAGCTTGGGAAGCAGAAAATGTCCCTGTCTTCAGAGAGCAAGTGTTCTCCATGGTCATAGATGTTTCCTGGGAGTCCTGAAAGCCATTTGTCTTTGGGATACCCCGTTCTGCCTGTGATGTCCCTGAAGGAGCTAAATGAAAATCCACAAAAATATTATCCCTGGAAGGATCTTTAGAGACCCTAGTTCTACTACTGTGTGATCTTGACAATTATTCTCATCTCTAAAAAGGAAACAGTTGCACCAGATAATGTCTAGATCCCTTCTAGATTGATATCAATCAATTAATATTTATTAAAACCTACTATGAGCCAGGCACTGTACTAAATACTAGGGATATAAAAAGAGTCAAAAGATAGTTCCTTAAGGAACTTACAATCTTTGGAGGAAAATAATATGCAATAAGTTCTATACAAAGTATGTTTTATATATAGGATAAGAAAAAATAATTAATAAGAGGGAAGGCATTGACATTAAGAGGGTTAGGGGTAGCCTTCCTGTAGAAGGTGGGATTTTAATTGGGAATTAAAGGAAACTAGGGAGGCTGGAGTGGAGCAGAGAGGACATCTCAGGCATGAGAATGTGCTGAGTGATGGGAGTCTCTTGTTTGTGGGACAGCCAGGAGGTCAGTGTCACTAGATTGAAGAATATGTGTTGGAGAATAACATGGACTAGACTGGATTGGACTGGACTGGACTAGACTGGACTAGAAAGGTAGGAGGGGGCTAGCCATGAAGGGTTTAACAGACCATCCATGGTACTTATATGACTATTGATTATGTAGTCTGACCTTTTACAAATAGGGAAAATGAGGAAGTCCAAGAGGCGAGGGGACAGAAGATCAGCAGTGAATTCCATAGAAACAGTAAAGGCAATTGAGTTGATAGTTATGGGTGATTCTGCACAGCAGGCCATGCAGGTCATGGCAGAGTTGGGAAATAAGAAAAGATGACTCTCCTCCCTCAGTGGGCCAGTTCTCCTTATCTCTGGGCAAAGAAAAACAAGATCACTTCTCTCCCATGGCTTCTCAGAAACAATCTTTCTCAACTTGGAATAAGGGGAGGTTTCAAAGAATGGGAGAATGACTCATACTCAGCTGTCAGTCCTAATGGCCCATTAAGGGAGGAGTGGAAGAGGAGGAAAAGCTCTGAGGCAAGGGGGGGGGGGGGGGTTAGAAGGTTACCATGGAAACCAGGGAGGCCATCTCTAGCCTTCTGAGTCCTCTGGGAACAGTGTGCCCCTAAGCCTGGCTTCAGGGGTATGGGGACACTAGACCCTCTTATCTCCCACAGAAGGGGGCAAAAATGCCACTTTCTATTAGAAATAAGATTTTTTTAAAAGAGAAATAGAGGTTAAAATCTGAACCTAGTCAGCATTTAACTAGAGATCAAAAAAGAAGGAAAGTTTGCCTGTTGGCAAAGTTTAGCCTTTGTAGGGGGCTGTCAATGGGACACACATGGTGCTGGAAAAGCTGCCCTTTCTGTTCTTTGTGGAGCAGGCCAGATCTTTTATCCACTTTTCCTCTAGCATTCATTTATTAACTAGTATGTAGCAGTGCAGAGGATAGAATCAGGGAAAGTTGGATGACCTGAGAAAGTCATTTAATCTTTCTGCCTCAGTTTCCTCAACTATAAAATGGGGATTAAAAATAGCACCTATTTCCCAGAGTTGTGAGGATTAAATAAGATAATATAAAGTGTTTTAGCACAATGCCCATAGCATAGTAGGTGTTATGTAAATGTTAGCTATTATTATTATTATACAAATATGAATAAGATGCAATTCCATCCACAGGCCTCTACTTCCCAGAGAACTGAGGCCTGCTCCAGGGAAGATAATTGGGAGATGGGGCCTCAGATGGCTCAGGAGTGAATTCTCTCATTCCCTTTCCCTGGACACCAAAGTCCTAATTCCATAGAAACCCATCCTGCCAGGGCTACAGGCTAAAACAATAAGAACAATAACAACCACCCTCACACACTTTTTTGATGTCTCTCTGTGCCTAGATACAGTCTCTTAGGGTAGTAATAATAACCCTCATACACTTCAGTGTCTCTAAGGGTAAGAACCCCTCTGGCTTCACTTACTGGGGTCAGGGTCCAGCATGTGGTCTTTTATGAGATATCAAAATCTCCTCTTTAGTCTTGGAAATTCAGCAGCATGAATATCAGATACTTCATCAATATTTTTCTTAAAACAATGATGAAATATCACAAGGGAGTGGGGGAGAATTTCAGGGAACTTGTACTTTGTACTTTGGGTTGATGGAGCATTATTCTCTCCACAATCCTTTGCTCATCTCCCCCAGTTTGGTTCAATTCAATAAGCACTTATTAAGTGCTTAATATATACCAAACACTGTGTTAGGCACCATGGACAAAAAGACAAAAATGAATAGGACCCTGACTTCCAAGAGTTTGGAGGGTAGGGCTAAGCAGAAGAAATGATAATGACAATTAAATAAAAATAAATAAAAAGCAATTAGTTGTAGTTAGGAGAAAAGGGAGACTTTTTGCAGAGGGCCAAGCCTTAAAAAAAACTAGGAGTAGGGCCACCTAAGTGGCACAATGGATAGAGCATCAGCCCTGAAGTCAGGACCTGAGTTCAAATGTGACCTCAGACACTTAACACTAGCTGTGTGATTCTGGGCAAGTCACTTAAACCCAATTACTTCAGCAAAAAAGAAGAAGAAGAAGAAGAAGAACTAGGAGTTTGGAGGGGCAGAGGTAAGGAGTAAGAGCTTTATAGATCAAGGGGTCAGGGCCAAAGGCCAGCAGATGAATTTTTATAAAAATAATATTGTGTAAATTAAACACCTGGAGATCAATTTGGCTAAAGGGTAGAGTGGTTGAGAGAGTATTGTATAATCAGCCTGAAAAAAAAGAGGTTATAACCAGTTTATGAAGGACTTTAAATACCAGAGGAGTTTGCATCTATAAGGCAACAGGAGCCCTGCTTCTTCAGCAAGGGAATAATATGGTCAGTCCTACACTTTAGGAATATCCCTTTGGCAGGTATGACCTGAGGCTGGAAAGGAGAGGCCATCAAAGGGTTGGATTCATACCCAGTTCCAGTATACAGGAACATCTTAGACTAGCTCAGTAGACCATACCAGGATACTGAATCCAGAGACCTAGACTTCAAAGTTGGGGAGACCTGAAAGGCTTAGAGTGTGTATGTACTTCCTCTACCCCCATCTCCTGAGTATGAGGAGAACTTGGATTTTATAGAGGCCCTCTCAATTCTGAGCTTCTAATGATTTCTCACAAGTGAATCTTTTTTCACCTAGAAAGACTTACATGAACTGATGCAAAGTGAAGGGAATAGAACCAGATCACTGTACACAGTAACAGCAAGATTATGTGATGATCAATTATGACTGACCTAGTTATTCTCAGCAACACAATAATCTAAAACAATCCCAAAGGACTAATGATGAAGCAAGCTATCCATCTCTGGAGAAAGAACTAATATTGTTGAATACAAACTGAAGCATGCTGTTTTCCCCTTTCTTCCTTTTTTTTTTTTTTTTTTTTTTTTTTGTTTTTTTTTTTTGTTTGAGTCTCCTTGTACAAGATGACTAATATGGAAGTGTTTTATATGGCTATACATATATACTCTATCTCATTGCTTGCTGTCTCTGTCCTAACTTGTATCTCATTGTTTATTGTCCCTGGGAGAGAGACGAATAGAATTTGGAACTCAGCACTGAGGGGAAAAAAAAAGCAAGTGTTAAAAATTCTTTTAACATTTATGTAATTAGGGGAAAATAAAATATGTTATAAAAAAACCCAAATGATGCTTTTTTGATTTGAGAAGCAAGTGGTAAGGTCCCATGGCACTCATATGCTACAAGTCCATAGTTCTACATAGTACTTTTCACATAATACTTAGACTATAGAGTCCAGGGAGAATTGTTTTTAATTTTATAAATGGGGAAACTGAAGTTTCACAAGTGAAAGTCAGGCTTCTACTCCTGACTCCAAGTCTAGGCAATCAATAAACATTTATTAAAGGCCTACTTCCCTATGCATCAAGGTAACCTCAGTTTCTGCCAATATGGCTCTTTCTCTACTAGCTTAAATGAGAGGAAAAGAGAAAGAAAGCTATAAGGAATCACAGACAAACTGAACAGCTTTGAAAATTATAGTTTGAAGCAGCTCAGGATTATAGAGGCTATAATACTGACTCTAGTAATCAAGAAGACCTAAGTTCAAATGTGATCTCAGACACTAGCTCTGTGCAACCCTGGCAAGTCACCTCAGCCTAGTTGCCTTACAAGAAACAAAAGTTATGGGTCATTTATGCTGGGTTTTGTTTTCTTGATGTCTCAATGTGTGGGGAAAGAGTTAGGGATGGAGAGAAAGAATTTAGAACTGAAAATAAAGTAAGATTAAACTATAAAAAAGAAAGTTCTATGTTGACTGTGGCATATGTTTTGATCTAGCATATCTCAAAAATCAAAGAGGAAAAGGATCTGTATATACAAATTACATACACATATATAAATGTGTATATATGTGTTTATATGTATATAATGTATGTGTATGTCATGTGTGTATAATGTATGTGTTTTGTAATATATATGTATACAATGTGTGTATATAATGTACATGTGTATATGTATATAATGTATGAGTATGTGTATACAATGTATATCTATGCATGTATAAAATGTATATGTGTATATACACAATGTATATGCATGTATATATAATGTATATGTGTGTAATATATGTGTGCATGCATATGTTGTGAGTGTATAATGTATATGTGTATATATGTATGTGTGTATAATGTATTTGTGTGTATATATGTGTATACAATGTGTATATATAATGTACACATGTATATGTATATAATGTATATACGTATACAATGTGTATCTATGCATGTATAAAATGTATGTGTATGTATACAATGTTTGTGTACACAATGTATATGTATGTATATGTGTGTATATTATGTGTGCATGTATATGATGTGAGTGTATAATGTATATGATGCATGTGTCTAGAATGTATATGTGTATACGTATATGTATGCATATACACACATGTGTGTATATATACATCCCTTCATGTTATTGTAAAAAAAAAAAAAACACGAAATTAAAGAGGTGCCCACCACTCAGAGAATGGAGAACAAATCATGATATATTAATATAATAACATTATGAAAGAAAACTTGTTAAACTTGAAAAACTAAAAAAAAATATAAAAATATTTATTTTTTTCAATTACATGTAAAATGATTTTTGGCATTTACTTAAAAAAAAAAAAATGAGTTCCAAATTGCCTCCCTTTCTTGCCCCTCCTTGAAAACAATCTGATGCAGATTATACATGTGTAAGAGTTATATAAACTTAGGCAAAGTGAAATAAGTAGAGCCAGGCGACCAATTTATATCATAAGAAGACAAACATCTAGGAAAGCCTGAACTGGTCAAGGGTGGCTGGAGCAGCAAACGGCTATGGAGACCGGAGTTCAAATGCAGCTCCTGTGATCTGTTTGCTTCAGTTTTCACTTCTGTAAAATGGGGACAATAATAACTCCTGTCTCTCAAGATTGTTGTGAAGATAAAATGAATGATCATTTGTAATTTGCAAATCACTATTGTTACAACGCAATAACGAGCCATCATCCCACAGTAGGAAGCATCCACGGAGACAGAAGTCTCTGCAGGCTCTCCAGAGAGCGGGGGTGAGAGAGAGGGGAGAGAAGAGGGGGGCGGAACTCCTTCTCAGCGGATCCTTGACGTGGGGGAGCCGTTTCCAGGCGGAGGATCTTCTAAAGAGGACGCGGCGAGTCCCGTGACGCGCCGGAGGAAGCGGACGTTCCGGTGACGGAAGCGTAGCGGCGCCGAGGCCGGGCCGGACCGGTCCGAGATGGCGGCGGCGTTAGCAGCTGGGGCGACGGCTTGGAGTGGTTTCCTGCGGCTCTGCTTTGTGTTCGGCCTGTCCTTCCTGGCGCTCACCGGGCTGCTGCTGGTGCAACTGGCGAACGCGGCCAAGGTGAGCGTCCACGGAACCCGGCCGGCCGGGGACGGGGGAGGGGAAAGAAGGACGGTTCCGCCCGCTGGGTCTGGCCCAAAGCCCGCACCCCCTGACTAGAACCCCGCTAAAGAGGCGGCCGCCTCCGGACACCTGTATGTTGGAGGGGGTCTTACTGGGCCATTGTGGGGGAGCTGACAAAGACTCTCCTTCCCCCGACGTCGTTCAGAGGGAGCAATGGTGACCCTCAGTGTCCCTTCAAGGTTTGCGCAGAGACTGAAGCAGGGAGGGGCTAAGTCGCGTAGGGTCGTGGCTAAAGAACTAGGATTGGAGTCGAGTTCGAATCCTGTGCCCGCACCTAGTGCTCCAGGGAACCCAGGCGCCCCTAATGTCAGCATCCTTGTTGCTTCCCTCCTGTCTGTCCTGCCCGTATGTGTTTGCTTGTGGGCTCCCTCGTTAGATGTTAAGCTCCTTGGGGGCAGCGGCACTTCCCTGGCACGTAGTAGGTGCTTAGAAAATGCTTCCCTTTTTCCTCTGTAAAATGAGAACAAGAATATCAACTCCGGGATGATACTTGTAAAACGTTTTGCAAGCCTTGTAACATTGTAGATATGCTACCTGTTTAATATGGTTTATTGTCATTATTATTACTCATTGTTGTCATTACTCAGAGTCACACTGGTCAGTGTAACTTGGGTGTTGCTTGTAACTGATCCCATTTGATCAAGTGTACTTCATCGGGCACTGTACTGGCACTTTCTGATCTGCTCCCTGAAAACTCTGCTCCTGAGAAGACTCAGACTCCTCTCCATACCAGGTGCTTCTAGGAGCCTGGGAACCACCAGCTCTAAACTTCCATCCTGGATCCCCACAGAACAAAAAAACAAGCCAGGCCCTGACAGGACACTCGTATTTTCAAACCTAAGAAGAAACCCCCAACCCCTATCCTACCCCAACAGGAATCACCCCCCATCTCCCAGTTCTAAACCTCTCAGGAGCCCCTGAAATCCTTAGTCCTGACAAAGGCTTCCCCTTGAAACCTCCAACCTTGACAATAAATACCACATCCCCATAAGGTCCATCCTTGGCTTCCATGGAAGTCCTGTAATCCCCAGATTTGTGGGCAGCTCTGGTCCTGATAATTCTTCCCTCAATTCCCTTCCTCTGACCCAACACCATAATCCTGAGGCATAATGGGAAACTGCACCCCCACTCCACCCCAGAAAAAACCACAGTTGTGATCTTGACAAGGCATTCTCCTCTAAATACTAAGTCCCTCCTGTAACCCTTTGTCCTGACAGTGTCTTCTCTCCTCCCTCCCCCCTTCACTCTGCACCTCCACATGCCCACTCTTGACAGGAACCTTTTCCTCCAGCGTCCCACCACCTTGCCTACACTGGCCTTATAGAGAACCCCTGTAATAAATAATCAAGAGACTTTCCCCCAAAACCTCTTGATAAGTCCTGATAAAGCATTACTCCAGATTCCTGCCATCCCCTCTAACATGTAAGCCCTGGGAACATTGTTTTTATGGCTCCTCCACTTGCCCCCAGCTTCATAGTAAACTCTACTCCTCACAGAAAGCTGTACCCTGAAACTTCCAGACAAAATTTCTACCTGCCTGAACATTCTGGTCTTTACAGGAAAAAGGTTCTTGTCTGTCCTGGCAAGGTCCTCTCTCACAAACCTTTTGGACCTGAGAGAAACTTTGCCAACATCAGGTCTTTATAAAGACCTTCCCTATTTTCAGTCATGTTAGGGAGGCTCCTGAATCCTTTGTCCTGGTGGGACACTCCAAGAAACCAACTAATCATGAAACCCTGGGTCCTAGGATGGAAATCCAAAATCTCTATTTCCTACAGGAGCTATTGAGGACCTCAGCCCTGACAGGAGGCTTTCCCCTTTTTCTTCTACCCTCACTTTTCCACAATGACTGGATCTCTTGTAATCTCTAGTCCTGACAGTGGGCCATCCCCTGGAATATGGGATTCTGACAACCCTACCTAAATACCAGTTCTTGTTAGGGTCCTTACCCTCTCAAATATTGGGGCCTGATAGAAGCCTGCCCCCTCCTTTCTAAGCATTCTAGGCTTGACAGATTTTCCCCCTTCTCCCACCTTTTGTTAGGAATTTTTCCAGGTGTCAAATCTAAATTGGCCTACAACTTCAACCTTATGCTCTTGTCTCTCCCTTCTGGGACCAAACAGAATAAATGCCATCCCTCATCCACATAATGGTTCTTCAGATACTTAAGGACAGTTATCATTTCCCCCTAGGATATTCTCCATGCTACACATCTTCAGTGCCTTCATCCCCTCCAAATATTCACTATATTTTTCACTATATATATATATTTTTACAACCTAATTGTTCTCCTTTGAATGCTTTCTAGCCAGTCAATGCCCTCTTAAATTTTGCTGCCCAGAATTGAACGAGGTGATCTCACTAGGTCAGAGTATACAAACTCTTACTTCCTGGAAGCTCTACCTATCGATGCAACCCAAGGTATTGTCAGCCTTTTGGACAGCATATCTCCCTGCTTACTAAATTTGAATTTACAATCCATTAAACCACATATACACAAACCCATCATTTTCAGATAAATTGCTGTCTTTCCACATCTCCTTTATGTTGTGCTTGTGAGATTTTTTGAATCCAAGTGAGAAACTTTGCATTTGTCTGTAATGAATATATTAGATTTAGCCCAAGATCCTTTTGTATGCTGTCATCCATTCTCCCAATTTTATGTAATCTGCAAATTGATGAGCATTCCATCTGTACCTTTATTTAAATCATTGATTAAAATGTTAAATTCAAGGCCCAGCATAGAGACTTCCTGCTAAATGGATTTGGAGGCCAGTCGTTCAACCAGTTTCAAAATCTTAATTTCATTGCTGTCTTCCACTTCTCACCAACTTTTCCACAAGAAATGATTTGTAAAAACCCAGATAAACTCTTTTATCTCTAGCATTTTCCTGATCTACCAGTTTAGAAATCTGATTATATGGAAAATAGAAATAAAGTTAATGTGGGATGACCTGTTTCTATTGTAGCCACCCTGGGGCTCTTTGTAATTATCATTCTTTTGATAGATAATACACTTACCATGGCATTAATGATCCATTCTAGAATTTTTCCAGGGATTAAAGCCAAGCTAAGAGGCTTCTACTTTGCAGACTTTGTTTTTTTCCCCTTTTTTGAAAACTGGACCAATCTTTGCCCTTTTCCACTTTTGCAATAACTTCTCCCAGTTTCCATTATCTTTCACATATCACTGACAATGGCTTAAGAGTCATAGCTGTTGGAGAGGATTGTTCACCTAAGCCAGGTGACTTGAGTTATCAAGGGTCACTAGTTGTTGTCTTACTATCTCTCCTTAGTATCTTGTTACTTATCAGTTTTTTATTATCTATTTTATTTCTCAAGAAACTTCCAGTACTCAGACAACATCCCTTACCTTCAAACCCCAGTTCCTTGGCATTCATTCTGGGCTGTGCAGAAGCTCCCTTTGACCTGACCAGATCCTCTCCTCAACCCTGGCCCCTCCCCAAACTATACATCCTGGAAAGACTTTTCCAAACACTGAGTTCTGTTAGGAGGCTTTTAAAACCTTGTTATGATTAGGCATATGCGTAAGCATTAAGAATATCCTATCTGGATTTTTCTTGTACAACTTGTCATGTATTTTAACATTATTAACATGTAGTGGACTTCCTGCCATCTAGGGGAAGGGAGGGGAGGGGTCTTCGAGTAAAATTTGTAATGGAAAGCTTTGTAAAGAACAATGCTGAGGAACTACCCATACATATGTTATACAAATAAAAAGCTTTAATTAAAAAAAAAAAAAAAAGAATATCCTATCCCCTAGATATCAGGTAGTGAGCCTCTAGAAGTTTTTTTTCTGGCAGAAGCCCTTCTTCCCTCCCAGAAAATCTAATCCCTCAAAGAGATGACTCTATCAGACATTATGGCCAGAACCAGGACAGTGACTACGCACCAGATGCAAGATTTATGGAGGTTAAAATTTTACTATGATATTTAGATGAGGGTGAGGGAGAAGTAAAATCCAGGAAAGGCATGTTAGAACAGGGACTTGAAAACAAGTCTACAATCAATCAGTAAGCATTTATTAAGTGCCTGTTATTATATGCCAGCCTCTGTGTGCTAGGTATACAAAAACAAAGAATGAAATAATCTCTCCTCCCAAGGAATTTAGGAAACAGTAGGTAAATATACTGGATGCTCAAAATTCTAATTGCAGTTTGCATTTTAGTAGCTTAAAATTGCCCTAAAACTTGAGGGACACCCTATATAAATATATACAGAATAAATATAAAGAGAACAAATACAAGAGAGTTTGGGAAGAAAGGAACTAGCAAGTAAGGGGATTAGGATAAGGCTTTATTAGAAAGAGGGACTTGAACTGTATTTTTTTAATGGTATTTTATTTTTTCTAAATAATGCAAAAATGGTTTTCAACATTCATCTTAGCAAAACCATTCCTTTCAGTTTTTTCTCCCTTTCCTCTTCCCTCCCCAATCCTAACTCGGCAAACAATCTGATATAGGTTATTAAAGTATGTGATTCTTCTAAACATTTCCATATTCATCATACTGAGCGAAAAAAAAAATTCAGATTCAAAAGAAGCAAACAACAAAAAGATGAAAATACCATGTTTCAATCCATGTTCAGTCTTCACAGATGAACTGTGTCTTAAAGGAAGAGGGATTCTGAGGTGGAAAGTATCCTCTTTCTTGTGGATGGCAAGCATATCAAAATGGGCAGTAGTGTATTATGCAAAGAAGGGAGAACACCAGTTTGGCTGGATGCAGAGTGCTAGAAGGAGAGTTGATTTTAAATTTTTTCTACTATTCCACACTATCTGTTGTACCCCTTTGGCTCCCTGGAATAAAGGCCTCCATTCACCTTTTTACCACATTTCAAAACGACCTCCTCTCTCCCCAACCTTCAGTCCAATATGTTCTGACCTCTTTAGTGCTCTTAGCCTGAACTTTTCTCCTTCCCCTTGAATATGTGGTTATCCCGAGTTGTACAATACTCCTTTTTTCATCTTCTGGTGCTTCTCTTTCCTCTTTCGATCCTTCTCCCTCTTCAAATTATGTATTTTCTGAGGCATTCAGTTCTATGTTGAGCCACTCTAATTATGAGGATGACCTTCTTTATATTGAGCTTATAGTCTTCTATCCTTGCTCTGCCCTCTTGGGCTAAGCAGAATTATTTCTCTTCCACATGATAGAATTGAAGATATTTGAAGATTGCCTTTCCATTTTCCTTATAATAAAGGATTATCATTCCTTTGCCAGGACTTTGATCCTAATCCTAAGAGAGTTTTCCTGAACTCCAGTTTCTATATCCCATAACCTTGATCTTATACCAAATGGGTATGCTAGGGAAAATCCTGTCTCTTGGGTGTATACGATGTTTATTTGTACTGTAACTTTCCTGCTTCTTTGTGGTGTCCTTATTCACCAACATAGTGGTATTAGGATTTCTCTTGACCTCTATGAAACAAATATTTCACAGTAAATTGGGCAAAATGTGATCCATAAAAGTAATTAATGATTTATAAGCACCAGGTATTTTATAATAGCAATTGTAATATAATTTTTAAAAGGTATTTTTTGTGTAATGCTTTTAGGTGACTACTCAAAATCACTAGAAAAGAATAGTACTTTTAAAAAAAGCTTATTCTTAGAATTTTAAGATTTTGGAATACTTCTTGA
>JAJPUD010023041.1:0-20531 GCA_023553655.1 Myrmecobius fasciatus | reverse complement strand
AACAAAGAAAAGTGTCAAGAGTTGCATGAAGTAACTATTATTATGGAACAATGTGTTGATACAATGAAATTTCTTGATTTCAGTAATTTAAGGAGTTTGTGATCTAGCCAGTGATAGCTCTACATCCTAGTAGTGCAGATCATAATCAAATTATGAGACCATCTTATACAAGTTCAGACTCAAAAAATTATTAGCTGCATAACCTGGTCAAATCCCTTAACCCCAATTGCCTCCAAATAAAATATGGCTGCCCTCCTTCCTTCCTTCCTACCCTATTTCTTTCTTTCCTTCCTTCCTTCTCTCACTTCCTTCTTTTTTTCTTTTCTCTCTTCCTTTCTCTCCTTTCTTCCTTTCCCTCCTTTCTTTCTTTCTCTCTCTTCCTTTCCCTCCTTCCTTCCTTCCTTTCTTTTCTTTCTTCCTTTCTTGCTTTCTTTCATTCTTTTTTCTTTTATTCATTCATTCTTTCTTTCTTTCCTTCCTTTCTCTTCCTTTTTCTTATTTTCCCAATTTTGCTTTCTCTCTCTCCATTTCTTCTCTTTCTTTTTTTCTTCTTTTGTCTCTTTCTTTCTTCCAAGTCAGCTAGAAAGACACCTGGCAGCTGTTAGCTGCTGAATAGTTATGGTATAATAAACTTTATCCCAATTGTCCAACTACTTCATTTATGCTATCTACTTAGATAAAAAACTAATTTTGATGGGGAAAAAGTCATTTAAACTTTGCTCTAATTACAGGATCATGTTGCATGTACTAATCTACAACTTAAATTTCATATTTTCAGGAGTGGTGTGATCTCTCTATGATCCCTTCTAGTAATACAGAAGTAGTATGGTAGTTAAAAAAGAATACTGGACTTAATCATAGAAGACCTTTGCATTAATAAGCTATTCGTCTGTTGAAAATAATTTACTTTTCCTGAATATCAATTTTCTTGCATGTAAAATCAGATAGTCATTCAACAAGTATTCACTGAATTCTTATTATATGCCAGACATTGTGCTGAACGGTGATCATATAACTATACACAGTCCCTGCCTTTTAGGAATTAACTTATTGATAAGAGAAGACATTGTATAAAAAGAAATTAGAAAAGTATTTGTAGTGATGGGATGCTGGGGGACAGTAGAAGAGAGATAAAATTACCAGATACGGGGGCATATTAAAGAAAATATGGAGAGTCAAGAAAGTATCCTATAAAGAAATATGTATATGGCTAGCCTATGTATGCTCCTAAAAAAGTCATTCATGCCACAAAGCATTCCCATATAGTGGCATACTATACGTCAAACTGAAATACCTCAGATATAGGATTACAATCATAGTGGGTTCAAGAAACTATTTTCTTAATTACCAAAAGAACTATGGATATTTAGCCTAAAGAAAAATGGTCTTATAAGAGATATGATCACTGTCATTAAATATTTGAAGAGGTGTCACCTGAAAGAGGAAATAGACATTTTTTGAATGTTGGAAAATATTCCTTTACTTTTCACATCTACATGCTTTTCCCAGGAGGCAACAATGCAGTTCCTCTCTTTTACACAAGTTTTCTTCTATCCTTAGAATGTATTCCCTCTTCCCTTCTAGCCATTCTTAATCTCTGGTTTGTTTTAAGAATAAGAATAAGAATAAGGGATATTAAAAAATTCCCCTCTTTCTGCTTTCTTCCCTTTTATGAATTATGTGGGTTCTGAACACATCTGGCCTTGCTTAGTTCCAGCAATTGTCATGTTTTTATCATTTCTTATAAAAAGAAAAGAAGTTCATAGATAGGGCAATCTACTTAGACATTAAAATTTTAAAAAAATTAGAACTGAAACTTAAATAAAGTTCAAGGGTAGTATTATTGAAAAAAAAATGATGTAGTAGCTGTCAGAACTAGATTTGAAACTCTTCCTAGAATTTAGTAGATAGGTGGCCACAGAGAAGTCATTTCACATGCATGTACTTTCCCAGCTTTTTCCTTCAATATTTGTAAAATAATTAATCCCCTGGTTCTATGTTTCCTTCTAACTGTAGCATTCATTTTACTTTCAAACACTGTGTTCTAAAGTCCCTTCAGGCTCTGAAATTCTTTTTCTAAGATCTGTTCCAGCTCTGACGTTCTTTTTCCAAGGTCACTTCATCTTTCATATTCTGTGTTCTAAGATCACTTACAGCTTTGCTGTTCTATATTCAAAGGACTCTTTTAGCTGTGACCCTTTACATTCTAAGATTCCTTTCCATTCTACATTCTATGTTCTAAAGACCTTCACAGATCTGACACTGTGAGTTTTTGATGATTTATTTCAACTTGCCATTTATATTTAAAGTGACCATATGGTCAGATGCCAATATAACAGAAAGGATTTGAGAAAAAAATATCATTTGACAACAATATTTGCAAGCTCCAGAGTCCGTGATAGGCATCCATTTTAATACAATTGAAATCTAGTATGAAATTTTTTTAAAGTAATTCATTTTACTTTTCTTATAACGTTTTGAACTACATTCGGAGCAGCACAGCTTAATATTCACATTCCCTGAAAGGAACTCATTTCCATGAATCACGTTCTTGAAACTCAAACTTGAAATGAGTAGAGAACTTTGGTATATCCTGTTTTATTGTGCCATCTTATCTTTGTCAAAACCTGAATATCCTGTTTACTGACAGTGAGCTGCATTTCAATCTTTCTGAAAATTAACAATAAGAGTTTTTTCTCCCTCTCCCTCTCCTCCCTCTTCCTCTCTCCCTCCTCTCTCTCTCTCTCTCTCTCTCTCTCTCTCTCTCTCTCTCTCTCTCTGTCTCTCTTCCCTCTCTCTCTTTTTCTCCTCCCTCTCTCTCTCTTCCCTCCCTCTCTTTTTCCCCTCCCTCCCTATCTTTCTCTCTCTCTCTCTCTCATCTTTTTGGCCTGTTGTGTCCCATAGCTATACATTCTATTTCTTTTACTACATAGTATTCATTTTAGTGCTGCATACAAGATAGATGAAAGCTTTTGTTCCCTAATGTCTGGTAGTATGCTAAAGATAACATTATGGCTCCATCTAGTGACCTAGATTTTTCATTCTTTTTCCTCATTTTGTCAATCAGATAGATCTGCTAAATTTTTTGATAACATGTGTATAAAATCAAAATATTCCCATTATATTATCTATGAAAAATGAGAAGTATGGTAGCAGTGTTATAAAAGCCTATCTACTTAATATAAATATTCTTTCAGCATCCTACATAGTAATGAACCATTGAAAATCAAGGCCTAAGATGAATTAAAATTAGAGATATCCTAAAGAGCAATAAAAAAAGGAAAGATGACATGCATGCTACTGCATGTTACAGCTTTGCTATATATGTGAAAAGTGTGATAGAAATACTAACTATAACTTATAAACAGAAAAAGGATGATCATGTTTTATGAATTAAAGATAATAGTGTTATTGTTTCAATACTTTAAATCATGGAACCCATTTGGAGTTTTCTTGGCAAAATTAATTGAGTGGTTTATCCTTATCTTCTCCAATTCATTTTATAGATGAGAAAATTGAGGTAAACAGGATAAAGTAATTTATTAGGACTACAAAGCTAATAAGTGTTTGAGGCTGGATCTGATCTCAGATCCGGTTTTCTATTCACTCCTTGCCTAAAGTAATACTGGTCACCCTTGAGCTGACTTGATGTTTTGTTGTTGTTTGGTCATTCTGTCATGTTTGACTCTTTGTGAAGAGCCATAACATATTAGCCACTTTTATCCTCCACTATTGAGATCTGTCCAAGTTCACTATTTCCATCACACTCTTTGTCATCAAATCCCCTGCTATCTATCCTCTTTTCTTTTTCACCTTCAATTCTTCCCAACATTGTGGTCTTTTCTGATAAATCTGATATCATGTTACCAAAGAATATAAGCTTTAATTTTAATGTTTGATCTTCCAGGGAATAGGCTAAATTATTTAAGTATTGACTGATCAAAATTGACTTACTAAGGACTCTCAATATTTCCCTCCAGCACCACAATTCAAAAGTATTGATTCTGTAGTGCTCAGCTTTCTTTATAGTTTAACCTCAGTCATACATTGCTACTATAAAACAAATAATCAAACAGCACCAGCAACAAACAAACAACAACAATTTAGCTTAGATTATATAAATGTTTGTCAGCAAGGTGATGTCTACATTTTGGTATGCTGTTTACATTTGCCGTATCTTTTCTTCCAGGGAGAAAGCATATTTTAATTTCATGACTCTAGTCATCTTTTTCAGTGAACTTTGGGCTCAAATATATAAATTCTGATGCTGTTTCTATTTTTCTTTTTATTTGCCAGAAAGTTATATACCCATTTGCCAAGATCTTAGATTTTTTTGATGTTAAGCTTCAAGCTATCTTTTACACACTTCTCTTCACTCTCATCAAGATGGTTCATAATTCCTTTGCACTTTCTGCTGTCAGAGTGGTATTATCTACATTTCTGAAACTGCTGAAATTTCTGCCTGTGAACTTAATTATGCCTCTTGATTCTTCCAGCCTGCCATTTCATATGATGTACTCTGCATATAAAAGTTAAATAAATAAAGTGACAATATAAGATTTATTGTACACCCTTTCTAATCAAACCAATCAGTTGTTCCATGTTTGGTTCTAATTGTTGCTTCTTGACCCACATACAGGATTCAAGGAGACTAGTAAAATGATTTACTACTCCCATCTCTTTGAAGCCTTGTTACATTTTGTTCTGATCCACACATTCAAAGCCTTAATATGAAGCAGAATTAGATGTTTTCTTTTTTTTCTTTTCTTTTCTTTTTCTTTCTATTTTTTTGGTTTTGTCATGGTGTTTTTTGTTTGTTTGTTTTCTTTTTCTGGAGCTCCTCAATTTCACCATTATCTAGAGAATGTTGATAATTTGGTCTCTATTTCCTAGGCTTCTACAAAAACCAACTTGCTTTTTGATAATTCCAGGGTCCTATATTGCTAAAGTCAAGCTTGTAGACTTTTAATTATTATGGTATATAAAATGTGTACAATTGTAAAGTTATATGAACATTCTTTGGACTTCCCCTTCTTTAGGATTGGGAAGAAAATTGATTTTTCTTTTGGCTGAGGCAATTGGGATTAAGTGATTTGCCCAGGGCCACACAGCTAGGGAGTGTTAAGTATCTGAGACCAGATTTGACTTCAAGGCTGGTGCTGTATCCACTGTGCCACCAAGCTGCCTTGAAAATTGATTTTTTTCTAATCAAGTGGCCACTATTGAATTTTCCAAGTTTGCTCTCATAGTGAATGAAGTACTTTGATGACATCATCTATTAGTATTTTAAATAGCTCATATAGAATTCCATGATTTCCACTAACATTGTTAAGAATGTTTCTGAAAACTCAGTTGACCTCAATCTCCAATATGTTCAGCTCTAAATCAGTAACCATACCATCATAATTATCAATGATGTTAAGATCTTTCTTGTATATTTATTTTGTTTTCTTGCCACCTCTTTTTAATCTCTTCTATTTCTGTATAGTCTCTACCATTTTTCTTTTATTATGACCATTTTTGCATGAAAAATTTCCATGATACCTCAAATTTTACTAAAGAGATTTTGCATTCTATTGTTTTCTTCTATTTCTTTGCATCATTAGCATATACATATACATATATTTATATGTAAACAAACTTTTTTCTCCTTTTTAAAATTCTCTAGAATTCTTCATTCAGTTTGGGTATATTTTCCCTTTCTCCTTTACTTTTCATTTTTTTTGTAATTATTTGCTAAGCCTCAAGAACAGGGAATGATATTATATAATATATATGCTTTGTATAATCAGAAATGAAAAAAAAAAAGTCTTGTACATAGTAACTTAGAAACACTTTTGCTAATTGAAGCTGAGTTAAATGGGCTATCAAAAACCTTCAGCTCATTCAATAGTTCCCTGTTGTATGATTTAGAATAAAACATGGACAAAAACATAAGGAATAAGAAGTTTCAGTTTTGATTGAAAACTATGTAAGAAAAAAGGTACTGATTATGATGAAATTGTGTGTCCTTCCAATGATCAAGTGAAAAGAAAATTATCTGGGGAAATTCTGAAATTAATTTGGAGGAGAAAGACTTAGAGAGAAGGCTGATTACAGGCTATTACATTAGTCCAAGTGAGTGCAAATCGGGTGCTGCACTAGGGTGGGAATTTTGGAAATAGAAAAGAAGTGATGGATTCAAGATAAGTCTTACAGATGGCATGAATAGAAATTAATTGATGATTAGATTTTGGAGGTGAAGAAGAGAGTAGAGTCACATTACCAATATCAATATTATGAAATGTATATGAATGCATGAATGATATTTCCACAGGCAGAAATAACCAATGACCTCAAGTTAATTTGAGAGATCTTTGTTAAATGTAGGTAGAAATGTCCTAAAAGCACCTGAAAATGTGTGACTATAACTCAGAATGGAAGATGAGGTTAGAAATGTAAATTTGTGAGTCAATTGTATAAATGTTAAGATTGAAACTGTTGGAATAAATGAAAATGTCAAAAGCGGTTATAGTTGGAAAGAAAGAGGACCAAGAACAATTTTTAGATGAATTATTATTATACATGTAATCTGAGCATGCCCACTTTGGCTAATATGGAGATATCCTTGATAAGTTTTTGGAGCATGTCCAGATTGTCTCACATAAAGTTCTTTTTGTCCTCTTTTAATTGCCTTTCTGCTTCTTTAAACATATAAGACTGAGATAGGTACATTATTTGACTGCATTATTTTTCTCTCATCTACTTTTACTTTTCTGCTGTGCTCTTTTCTGTAACTCTTATCTGCTGCATCCAGAGGTTGAAGATCACTAAACCCCTTACTTCTCTTTTAATTTCCAGACTTCAGAAATGGGCCTAGAAGTATTTGTTTCTGTTCTGTGTTCTTTGCTTTTTCAGTTTCACCTGCCAGAGGTGATCCCAAAATGACTTAGGATTTCAAGTCATGGTGACAATAGTAGCAAGGACTGCAGGTGAGATGGAATATTCAGCCTTACATGGAAACACTAAGCATCCAGGAACCTGGGACTCAAACCAGAGTTGGGCATTTGGACTTAAAATTGAGACTGTGCTGTATGGGAACTGAACTGGTGTGTGCCTCTGTGTGTGTGTGTGTGTGTGTGTGTGTGTGTGTGGGTGTGTGTGTGTGGGTGTGAGCGATAGAGAGAGATTATATATATAATATATAATCAAATTATACATTATAATATAGATGCTTTGTAACTTCTGTTTTACTACAAAAGAAACCATATTTTACTTTCTTCCTGGTTTCCTTTAATGGCCTTGATAGATTGCTTTGGCAAATGAAAAGATGTGTAGATAAGTGAAATCAATCTTTATAAGTAATCAATCAAAGCCCAGAATTCATAAATAGTGATCTTAAAATGGGAAAACTTGAATTTGATTTCTGGCTTTGCAATTTATTAGTTATGTTGCCTTGAGCAAGTTACTTCAAAATTCTGAGCCTCAATTTCTGCATCTGTAAAATAGAAGTAATTATATTTGTATTGCCTACCTCATAGGTTTTCTAGGAATATGAATTAAAATAATGAATGTCTCATACTTCAAAAGTCTTTAAAAAACAACTAGAGAAATATTAGCTATTTCTATTTGTTTATTATTCCTCCTTACCTTTTCTTTGGAGTTCAGGTTAAAATAATTTTGAGACAAATTGTCATCCTAAATTTATACTTTAATATGTAGAGTTCCATGGAATGCTGCATATGTGGATAAAATAATAAAATAGTGTTTTTATAATTAAATTAAATATTAAAATGCATCTTAATTTTCTGTAGGCTCACTGAAAACATCTTCAAGATGGCTATAGTAACAACTACCATAACTTCTGCTACTCCTATTCCTATTCTTATTTTTATTACTACAATTAGCACTAACACTACTATTACCACCATTGCTACTATTGCTACTACTATAACTACTACTACAACCACCATTCCTAATAATACTATTCCTATCATAGTATTTTATTACTATTAGTGCTACTAGTCGTATTATTAGTATTGGCACTAAATGTTAATATTATTATCTTTCCTAATACCATTATTCCTATTATTATCACTAATATTACAGATACTACTAATGATACTACCATCACTATTATTACAATTATTACAATTTTTATTATTACAATTATTAATTCTCCTATTCTCACTATTACTATTATTATTGTTATTGCCATTCCTATTTCATTTTAAATAAGATTTTCCCATTTACATGCCAAGTAATTTCTACCATTCATTTTTACAAGATTTTTAGTAATTTTGTAAATTTTTGTCTTTCCCTTCCTTCCTAAAACTGTAGGCAACTTGATATGTTATTCATGTAAAACATTTTCATACTATTCACAGTTATGAAAGGAAAAACACACACACAGAGAATAAAATGAAAAAATTATATTGTGATCTGCAGAACCCATCAGTTCTTTATCTGTATGTAAATAGCATTTTCCTTCCTGGGTTTTTTATACTTGTTTTGATTCACTGTGTCTCTGAAAAGAAATGAGCCATTAATTCCTGATCACCACACAATGTTGTTTCTACTGCGTATGTTTTCCTGGTTCTGCTTATTTCACTTTTTATCAATTTGCACAAGTCTTTCCAGGTTTTTCTGAAATCTGTTCATCATTTCTTATTGCAAAGTAATATTCCATTACATTTATATCATGGCTTATACTACCATTCCCCAATTTAATGGCATCCCCTCACTTTCCAATATTTTGCTACCACAAAAAAGGCTGCTAAAATATTTTTGTGCATGTCCATCCTTTTCCATTTTGAATGATTGCTTTTGGGTACAGATCTAGTAGACTGAATCAAAAGAGATTCCCAGTTGGCTTGCCCTTTGGGTAAAGTTCCACATTGTTCTTCACAACCTCATCAACGATGCATGAGTATTCCAATTCTCCCACATGATCTTCAACTTGTTTTGCTATTTTAGCCATTTCATAAGTTTGAGGTGGTACCTCAGAGTTTTAATTTGCATTTGTCTAATCAAAAGTGATTTAGAATATTTCTTCATATGCCTATTGATAGCTTTGATTTCTTCATCTGAAAACTTACTTCATATCCTCTGACCAATTATCAGTTGGGGAATGTTTTGTGTTCTTATAAATTTGACTCAGTTCTCTATATATTTTAGAAATGATGAAGATTCTCATTTTTGATCCACTGCTATTTCTATTTTATGGGTGTATTTATCCCAATCAGGTTCACAGTTGTGATTACTAACTATATTTCCCTTCATCTTATTTTTCTTTTTGTTTGTCCTCTCTCCTTTCCCTATTTTCTTCCTCACCTGATAGTTCTGAAATTTGATTATAATGTTCCTTGGAGTTTTTATTTTGGGATCACTTTCCTGTGGTGATAGGTGAAGTCTTTCAATGCCTTTTTTGCCCTTTGTTTTCAGGATATCAGGGTAGATTTCCTTGATGATTTTTTGAAAGCTGTCATCCTAGTGATTCTCTTGATATTATGGCTTTCAATGACTTTAGTGATGCTGATATTATGTCTCTTGGATCTATTTTCTAGATCAATAGTTTTCTCATGAGGTATTTTACATTTTTTATTCTTTTTCATCCTTTTGAATTTGTTTGATTCTTGATGTCCATAGAGTTATTACCTTCTACTTACCAATTTCTAACATTTTAGGAGTTGTTTTCCTCAGTTAGCTTTTGTGCTTCCTTTTCCATATGTCCAACTTGTTTTCTTCAGTGGATTTTTTTAATCTCCTTTTTCATTTAGCCAATTCTGCTTTTTAAGCAATTGTTTTCTTTTTCCAAGTTATCGACTCTTTTTTCATTATTCTTTTGTATCTCTTTTTTCCATTTTTTTCTTCTACCCTTCTTATATGAATTTTAAGCTCCCCTTTCAGCTCTTCCTTGTGTTCTTTCTTGACTTGAGATCACTTTCTGTTTTGGAGTGGTGACTTTACCCATTGGTGTGTTAACATTATTGTCTTCTTCTGAGTTTGTGTTTTGATCTTTCCTGTCACAATCATCGCTTTCTTTGGTCAGATTCTTTTGTTGTTTTTTGTTCATATTTTTTCCCTTTTTCTTTTCATTTTATTTTGAGCAATGTACCTGGGATAGAAGGGGCACTGTGGCAGGTTTTTTTTTTGTGCCAGAGGCTGCAAGTCCTGGATGTTTACCTGGTGCTATGCTATTGTTTCCCTGAGTTGGGATTGATTTGCACTTTTGGGGGCAGTAGCACTCTGGCAGCTTGCCTGGTACTGAGCCAGGATCTGATACTGAGGTCTGCTGCTGGACTACACTGAAACAAGGGGTGATCTGGCTGCTTATTATTGCTTCTTTGCCCAAGGCTGTGCTAAAGTGGGCAAAGATCTGGCCACCTGTTTCTCCAGCTATGTTGAGCAATATTTAGGGGTTTTAGTGGAGAATTTCTGATGATGGTGTGGCTTTCTGAGATTCAAGATCTCCAGCTGTTTTGCTGGGATGTTACTTCCTGGAAGGTGTTCCTTTTTTACCCACATAGAGACAGATCTTTCTTGCTCATGTTTCAATTTTCTTGCGCTAAAATATTGTTTCATACCACCTTTTTTATTTTCTGGATTTAATGTTCCAGGATTTATTTTGGGGAATATTTTTGTTTGGTGGTGAATATGTGTGAGTTATTGGGATTTATTGCTTACCTTGCCATTTTTTATTTCTAATAATACTACTGTTATTATTGCATGAAGTACTATACTTCACTCTCTCCCTCCCCCACATACAAAATTAACAGCATACTGGTGAAGAGACTTTATATGTAATGACTTACTGGTACAAACAATTAATATAATTGAATATTTATTAAATGTTTGTATCAATAAGTAATTACATATAATTACAATTACATATAAATGTAAAAATGATAGTAATAATAGCAGCAGCAGCAAAAACAGCATCCACCATAATAATAACAATAGCAGCATTATAAGACATGGGAGACATTGCCCAGTATGATGTGCCTTCATCAGAAAAGATACTGTGCTATATGAGCAAAGTAGAATTGAATTAATCCAGAAGACACTTAAGATGTGCAAACTTAGAGAACATATTACACATGTTCATGTGGACTGTTTGTATATAACCTGTGGCTGAGCACTCGAAGTTCATCTAGGTCTGATCAGCCAGAGATGGACACAATATAACTCTACTTTAGAATAGTGATGTCATTTAAGTCCTCTTTAAGAAGGAAGAGCCCTATACCAAGATAAGATTGAAATGAGTTTATGGTTTAGATATACTATAAACAAATTAAGAAAACAAGGGATAGTCTACCTTCCTGATCTGTATAGAAGAAAGAAATTTATTGCCAAAGAAGAACTGGAGAGCATTATGAAATGTAAAATGGATAATTTTGATTGTATTAAATTGAAAATTTTTTATACAAACAAAATCAATGCACCCAAGATTAGAAAGGAAGCAGAAAACTGGAGGGAGCAATTTTTCATGCAAGGGTTCTGATAAAGGCTTCATTTCTAAAATGCATAAAGAAGTGACTCAAATTTTATAATAATACAAGCTATTCTCCAAATGATATGTGGTCAAATTATATGAACAGACAATTTTCAGATGAAGAATTTCAAATCATGTCCAATCATAAAAAAAATGCCCTAAATCATTATCAGGGAATCAAAGCAAGAAATGCAAATTAATAGAACTCTAAGATACCAATATGTGCCTGTCAGATTGGCTAAGATGACAGGAGAAGATAATGATAAATGTTGGAGAGGATGTGGGAAAACTGGGACACTAATACATTGTTGATGGGATTATGAATGGATCCAATCATTTTAGAGAGCAATTTGGAACTATGCCTAATACTTTTTAGCAGTAAGACAAGTGGTAGACAGAATGCTAAAAGACCTAGATGTAAATCACACCTCAGATTGTTACTATCTATCTGTATGACCCTGGACAAATCATCTAACCTCTCTAAGGCTGTCTTTTTTCATCCATTGAAGGTACCACTACATTTAAGAAGTAGTGGATTCAATCCTCTGTATGTCCTTTCTTAACTCATTTCCTAAATTTCTGGCCTTCTGTCAACATTACTGAACTCAAATCTCACCTTCTATATGAGCCTCTTTTCATCTTTTTCCCCTCTCACTTTGTGTGTATGTATTTTAATATATATTAATGCATTAAAATATTTTTATAAAATGTTGGTGAAAAGGCTATATTTGTGTGTATATATATGCATATGTGCATGTGTATTTATATAATCTTTATGAAATTTGATATTTGCATGTTGTCTCTCAAATTATAATTTAAATTCCTTGAGAGTATCATCTTGACTTTTTCTTTCTTTGTAACTCCAATGATTAAGAACACTGTACTAGCATATAGGAGTTACTAGATAAATGCAAACTGACTGAGTGACTTATGGAATCTACCTCACAGGAATATAAGGTTCATAGAGCATAATACAGTTAAAGTGCTTTAAAACATAATAATGCATTATTATTATTATATTGATTACATTGATTTTTTTTGTTTTTGTTGTTGGTTTATTTTCCTGTATGTTTTGCTTGAAGTCAGCTGCAGTCTCAGAAAGTGTAATTCTGATTGATGCTGCAACACAGAGAATTTACCCACAACTCGGATTTAAAAAAAAAGAAGAAAAGAAAAGAAAAAGAAAAAAAAAGAAAACATGATTGGGAAGACAAGTTAATTAAGATAAATACAAAAGAGTAGCAATATCCAGTAATGAGTTTTGGAAATGCTATTATCTAGAAAGATTTCAGATGGCTAGAGACAATAACAACAAAATAAAACAAGTATCTTTTGGTTTTTGTTTGTTTGTTAAACTGTATTAAGGACAAAATAAGACTCAAAGAATAAGTCATTCTCTCATTCTTGCTCTTTTCTTTGGTAGCATGGGAATTGGTAAAGCTAATGTTTTACAAAGCTTCTTTTAAAAATTCTTCAAATATATTATAAAAAAGTGACAGATTTATTGTCTAATGACCAGACCACATTAAGTTATTTGTGTCTTATTTTTTAGAAAGGGCATGAAAAAGAAGAAATGTATATAAAGGAGAACAATGAAAATTGTAAAACATGACTAATTTGGATAGGTTGAGGGAGCTGAGGTTAATTAGTTCAGAAAAGAGAAAATTTAGATCAGGGAGGCATAAATGTGGATTTTAAATATTTAAGGATTTGCTTATTTTGGAAGAGGAATTCTATTTGTTCCCAAGAATAAAATTAAGAGTAAGTGATGGAAGTAGAAATGATAGATTTGGACTTAATATTAGAGAAAACTTACTATTAATTCAGCTTGTTATCCATATGCTCTGGTGTCATCTTAATATCTACTCTGCTTATTCTTCCATGTTCAATCAGTTAAAACATCTTATTAATTTTATATCAACAAGAACTCTTCATTCTACTCTTTTTTCTGAGGCAATTGGGGTTACAGTGACTTGCCCAGAGCCACACAACTAGGAATTATTAAATGTCTGGGGCCAAATTTGAACTCAGGTCCTCCTGATTTCAGGACTGGTGTTCTATCCACTATGCCACTAAGCTGATCCTTTTCCTTTCTTTCTAATAGCATAGATACCACTTTAATTCAGACCCTCCTTACTTTTTGTCTGTTCTATATTAATAATCTCATTAATTATAAACTAAACTTTTAATCTACCTCTTTCTATCCTTCAGAGTTGTCAAAAAAAAAAAAACTTTCCAAAAACATGACTCCCTTCAGCTCATGAATTTTCAGTGATTCCTTATTGATCCAGCTCCTTTCCTCACTCAATTTCCACTCCACGGCAGCCCAACGGTATAATGTGGTCTTTGGAATGTCCACTCTCTTTCACCTTAAATCATTTTCTTTCTTGCTTCCTCCATCTTCATGGGCTCAGTGACACCTTGATACTTTCTGATGATACTGCCTGCCTTTCCAGGACCAACTGAATTTTCATTTATACTCCTCAACTCACTAATAGTAGGGAAATAGTAATGATCCTTGCTTCTCATGGCTACTTTCAGGTACTACTTCTTTCATCATTTTTCTCTCCTTCGTTGAGGTTCTTTAATTTTTATGTATCACCTAACTAATATACTGGAAATTGTTGTTTGCAGCCTTCAGGACAATTTCCTTCCTTTTTCAGTGAGTTTTTCTCTCCTTCTATATGATAATAGAACACACACACACACACACACACACACAAATATATAATTTTGTTCCCAAGTACTCAGGAATCTATACATACCAGTGGCCAGACTTACCTACATAATTCTCAAAGACAGCTTCACTATAAGTTAGTTTCACTAATTTGTGTGAGGATGGAGAAAGGACTTCCTTTTGGATATTGTTCCCAGTATACCATATTCATTGATGATAAAGTCCTAAAGATCTTCTGTAACTGGAAAAGATTGGAAAAAACTTGACCTTGGACTGCAAATAAGCAGCACTGAAAGAAAAAAAAATAGATAGCAGCTAAGTGCCAGGGATAAAACGAAAAGTAAAAAATGACCTTGATTTCCAGAAGTTCACATTCTGTTTGGGGAGGTGATGTGAAAATAGCCTATATGCAAACAAGATATTTTGGAGAATAAAGTGACATATAAACAGAAAGAAGACACCAGCAAAAAAGCCAGGGGAAGATTTTTTGTTGAAGGTGGGATGTTAGCTGAGACATAAAGAAAGTGAAAAGAAGCCAGGGCATGGAGATGAGGGAGAGAATCTAGACACAGAAGATACTCAGTGAAAATTCAGGAAAATGGAAAATAGAGTATCTTAAAAGAGAAACTGTCACTGTTTCTGAATCAAAGAGTATATGAAAATAGAATGAAGAGTAAGAAGACTAGAAATGTAGGAACAGTCTTTATATGGCAAGGTTAGAATTGAACATTCTATTCTTACTATGATCTCACTGAGGCAATGAATATTACCTCCCTATTTCTGTACATTGTTTATTTTGGCTGCCATGTAACACTGATCAACTTGGCTTGGAGATCCATTAAAACACCCAGATCAAAACTTCTATTTAGTTGAATGTTCTAATCTAGATAACATTGAAGGAGTAAAAACTGGCATTTTGTGAGTTTTTTTTCACTTTATTAAAGCTTTTTTTTATTTTTCAAAACACATGCATGGACAATTATTCAACATTAGCCCTTGCAAAACCTTGTGTTCCAATCTTCCCCCCTTCCCTTTCCTATTCCCCTATATGGCAAGTAGTCCAAGATAGCTTAAACATGGTAGAAATACGTGGTAAATCCAATATATGCATATATATTTATATAATTATCTTGTTGCACAAGAAAAATAAAATCAAACCAGGAAAAAAATGGGAAGCAAAATAAAATGCAAGGAAATAACAACAAAAAAAGGGAAAATGCTATGCTGTGAACCAAACTCAATGAATTTTGGAATTTTCATTCCTGAAAAGTAAATACTCCAATATTATAACCCTGATTTTGAAAATGAAAAAAAAAATGTTTCCAAAAGGTAAGATGATTTGTCCATGATTACACAGCTAAAATAATATCAGACATAGGATTTTAACCTGGATGCTTCACACTCCAATATAACAGACTATTGCTATTTTATATTTATCCTTATTAAATCTAATGATATTAACTTTGGCCTATCATTCTAGCCTACTCCATATCCCCTTTTCCTTGGATATTAGTTATAAAAGAAAGTTATATATATATATATATATATATATATATGTATATATTGGTGTCAATGTTCAATGTACTAAAAATATATTCAATAAAGGGCCAGGGAAAGATAGTCTAAAAACCAATTGGAAATAAAATAATCTAATTTTAAAGAATGAGTGAGTCAAACAACAAATCACATTAACAATTCATAATTCATTCAAGAAAATGACAATAATAAGACAACATACCAAAATCTATGTGATGTAGCCAAAGCAATTCTTAGGAGGAATTTTATATCTCTAAATAGCTACACAAATAAAGAGAAGATCAATGAATTAGGCATGCAACTAAAAAAGCTAGAAAAAGTACAAATTAAATTCTCCCCCTAAATAAATAGCAATTTAGATACTGTGAAACTCAAAAGAGATATTAATAAAATAGAAATTAAGAAAAATATTTAATGAATAAATAAAATTAAGAATTGGTTTTATGAAAAAAAAGATAACACATTGATTAATTTGAACAAAGGAAAGAAAAAAAATCACCATCATCAAAAATAAAAAAGATTAACTTATCACCAAAAAAAAAAAATTAAAGCAATAATTGAGAGCTATTTTGCCCAATTGTATGATAGCAAGTCTGATGATCTAACTGAAATGGAAAATATTTACAAAAATATAAATTGCCCAAGGTAACAGAAAAGGAAATAAAATATTGAAATAGTCCGATTTTAGAAAAAAAAGAAATTGAACAAGTCATTAATGAACTCCCTAAAAAAATCTGTAGGACCACATGGATTCACCAGTAAATTCTATTAAACATTTAAAGAATAATTAATCCCAATACTATGTAAAGTATTTGAAAAAAAGGAGGTAAAGAAGGAGTACTGCCAAATTCCTTGTATAACAAAAATATGGCACTAATACTTAACCCAGAAAGGGCCAAAACAGAGCAAGAAAATTACAGACCAATCTCCCTAATGAATATTGATATAAAAATTTTCAATAAAATATTAGCCAAGAAATTATAGTAACTTATCAGCAAGATAATACTCTTTTACTAAATAGAAATTCCAGGAATGCAGAAATGGTTTAATATCAGGAAAATTATTATGATAATTGACCATATCAATAACCAAACCAAACAAAATCATATGATAATCTCAATAAATGCAGAAAAAGATTTGGACAAAATACAGCACCTATTCCTACTTAAAAACACTAGAGAACATAGGAAAAAAGAGAACTTTCTTTAAAAATTAAGTAGTATCTATCTAAAAGCAATAGCAAATATTATTCGTAATGGAGAGAAGCTGGATACTTTCCCAATAATATCAGGGGTGAATCAAGGATGCTCATTTTCACCACTATTATTCAACATTGCACTAGAAATGTTGGCTTCAGCAATACGAAAAGAAAAAAAGAAATTAAAATAGGCAATGAAGAAATAAAACTATCACTTTTTTCAGTTGATACAATGATATACTTAGAGAATCATAGAAAATCATCTAAAAACCTATTTGAAAAAATTCACAGCTTTAGCAAGCTGGAAGTTATAAAATAATTTCGCACAAATTATAAACATTTCCATCTATTACTGACAAAGCCCATCAGCAAGAGATAGAAAGAGAAATTCCATTTCAAATTACTGTAGACAAAATAAAGTACTTGTCTACCTGCCAAGACAAAACCAAGAACTATATAAACACAATCACAAAACACTTCTCACACAAATAAAATCAAATCTAAACAACTGGAAAAATATCAATTGTTTATGGCTAGGCTAAGCTAATATAAAAAAATGACAATTCCACTTAAATCACTCTATTTGTTCAATGCCATAACAATCAAATTGCCAAAACCTTGTTTCATAGAGCTAGAAAAAAAATAACAAAATTCATCTGAAAGAACAAAAGGTCAAGAATATGAAGGACATTAATGAAAAAAAAATAAAAATGATGGTGGCTTAGCAGTTCCAAACCTAAAACAATATTACAAAGCAGCATTCATCAAAACCATTTGGTACTGTCTGAAAATTAGAGTGGTGGATCAATGGAATAGATTAGATACACTTCTTTCAAGAATCAAGGCCTAAAGCAATCTAGTATATGATAAATCCCCATCCTCCAGCTTCTGGAATAAGAACCCAGCATTTGACAAAAATTGTGGGAAAACTATAAAACCATGTCAGAAACTCAGCATAGCCCTACATCTCACACCCTATACCAAAATAAGATCAAAATGAATACATGATTTGGGCATAGAGAACAATACCTTAAACAAAATAGGAGAACAAGGATTAATTTACCTATTAGTTCTCTGGAGAAGGAAGAATTTATAACCAAAAAGTAATAGAGAAGATTATGAAGGACAAAATGGAGGAATTTGACTACATTAAATTAAAAAGTTTTTGTACAAACAAAATCAACAGAAACAAGATAAAAGGGAAGTACAAAGCTGGGGGAAAGCCTTTACAGCCAGCATTTCTGAAACAGATCTCATTTCTAAAATACATAAAGAACTGTGTCAAATTTCTAAGAATACAAGTAATTCCCCACTTGATAAGTGGTCAAAGTAAATGAACAATCATTTTTTAGATGATGAAATTAAAGCCATCGATATATGAAAAAAATGCTTTATATCATTTTGGATTAGAGAAATACAAATTAAAACACCTCTGAGGTACCACCTCATAACTCTCAGATTCGCTAAAATGACAGGAAAAGATAATGATAAATACTGGAGGAGATAGGGGAAAACTGGGACACTGTTTTTTTTTTTATTAAAAGCTTTTTATTTACAAAACATATGAGTGATTTTTCTACATTGACCTTTGCAAAAAAAGACTTTTTTTTGTTCCAAGCTTTTCCCCTCCTTCCCCCCATCCCCACCCCTAGATGACAGGTAAGCTAATACATGCTAAATATGATAAATTATATGACAAATCCAATATATAAATATATATCTATACAGTTATTTTACTGCACAAGAAACATCAGATCTAGAAAGAGAGAAGAAAAAAAAAAACAACCCAAGAAGGAAAACAAAATGCATGGAAATATTCACAGAAAGCGTTAAAACGCTATGTTGTGGTCCACACTCAGGTCCCTCAGCCTCTCTCTGGATGTATATGACTATCTTCATCGCTGAACAATAGGAACTGGTTTGGATCACATAATTGTTGAAGAGAACCATGTCCATCAGAATTGATCATCATATAGTCTTGTTGCTGTGTATAATGTTCTCCTGCTTCTGCTGATTTCACTCAGAATCAGTTCATGCAAGTCTCTCCAGGCCTCTCTAAAATCATCCTGCAGGTCGATTCTTACAGAACAATAATATTCCATAACATTCATATACCATAATTTATTCAGCCATTCTCCAATTGATGTGCATCGTTTCAATTTCCAGTTTCTTGCCACTATAAAAAGGGCTGCCACAAACATTTTTGCACATGTAGATCCTTTTCCCTCCTTTAAAATCTCTTTTGGATATAGGCCCAGTAGAAACACTGCTGGGTCAAAGGGTATGCAGTTAGATAACTTTTTGAGTATAGTTCCAAATTGCTCTCCAGAATGGTTGGATCTGTTCACATTTCCACCAACAATGTATCAGTGTCCCGGTTTTCCCACATCCCCTCCAACATTCATCATTATCATTTCCTGTCATTTTATCCAATCTGACAGGTGTGTAGTGGCATCTCAGAGTTGTCTTAATTTGCATTTCGATGATCAATAGTGATTTGGAGCAACTTTTCATGTGACTAGAAGTAGTTTCAATTTCTTCGTCTGAAAATTGTCTGTTCATATAAATTCTTAAATATTTGAGTCAATTCTCTATATATTTTAGAAATGAGGCCTTTATCAGAACTTTTGAATGTAAAAATATTTTCCTAGTTTACTGCTACCCTTCTAATCTTGCCTGAATTCATTTTGTTTGTACAAAAACTTTTTAACTTGATATAGCCAAACATATATTTTGTGATTAGTGATGATCTCTAGTTCTTCTTTGGTTACAAATTCCTTCCCCCCTCCACAGGTCTGAGAGATAAATCATCCTACATTATTCTAATTTGTTTATAATATCATTCTTTATGCCTAGATCATGAATCCATTTTGACCTTATCTTGGTATATGTTGTTAGGTGTGGGTCAATGCCTAGTTTCTTCCATACTAGTTTCCAATTATCCCAGCAGGTTTTTTTTTTTTTATTTTTATTTTTTTTATTTTTATTTTTTAAGCTTTTTATTTGTATAACATATGTATGGGTAGTTCCCCAACCTTCATGTTTACAAAGCTTTCCAATAGAAATTTTACCCCCAGTCCCGTCCCCTCCGCTAGATGGCAGGAAGTCCACTACATGTTAATAATGTTGAAATGCTTGAGAAGTTATACAAGAAAAATCCTACCTACAAGAAAAAAAAAGAATCAGAGAAAGGCAACACAATGCAAGCAAATGTCAATAGAGATCATGAAAATGTTACGTTGTGGTCCATATTTCATGTCCCTCTTTCTGGGTGTATATGGTTTTCTTCAGTGAACAACTGGAACTGGTTTCAGACAATTCTTTATTGCAGAGATCCATGTCCACCAGAATTGATCATCATGTAATACTGTTGTTGCTGTGCATGATGATCTCCTGGTTCTGCTCGTTTCACTCAGCATCAGTTCATGCAAGTCTCTCCAGGCCTCTCTGAAATCGTCCTGCTGGTCGTTTCTTACAGAACAATAATATTCCATAACATTCATATACCATAATTTATTCAGCCACTCTCCAATTTATGGGCATCCCTTCAGTTTCCAGTTTCTAGCCACTACAAAAAGGGCTGCCACAAACATTCTTGCACATGTGGGTCCCTTTCCCTCCTCTAAGATCTCTTTGGGATACAGGCC
>JAJPUD010023040.1:0-10819 GCA_023553655.1 Myrmecobius fasciatus | reverse complement strand
AAGAGGTAAATAGGATTCTAGAAAAGTTAGGCATTATGCAGTGTTTCTATTGGGCCAAAGAGATCTTAAATGTGGGAAAGGGACCCACATGTGCATCCCTTTTTTTAGTGGCAAGACAATGGAAACTGAGTGGATGCCCATCAGTTGGAGAATGGCTGAATAAGTTATAGCATGTGAATATTATTATTTTCTTTTTTTTAATATTTCAACTTTTATTTGAGAGAACTAAATTTTTTTATTAAAACTTTTAATTTGCCAAACATATGTATGTGTAATTCTTCAACATTAACCCTTGGAAAGTTTTCTGTTACAAATTTTCCCTCCCTACTCCCCATCCCTTTCCTAGATGGCAGGATATCCACTACATGTTAATTATGTTAAAATACTTGATAAATTAAATATATGTATACATATTTCCACATGTATCATTTTTTGTGCAAGAAAAATCGTATGTACAAGAAAAAAATCAGAGAAAGGAAACACAATTCAAGCAAGCATCAGTAGAGAGCATGAAAATGTTATGTTGTCCACATTTCACATCCCTCTCTCTGGGTGTATATGCTTTCTTCACTGAACAATTGGAACTGGTTTGAAACATTTCATTGTTGAAGAGAGCCATGTCCATCAGAATTGATCATCATTTAGTATTGTTGTTGCTGTGTATAATGATCTCCTGGTTCTGCTCATTTCACTCAGCATCAGTCCATGCAAGTCTCTCCAGGCCTCTCTGAAAGGAATATTATTGTTCTCTAAGAAATGATCAGCAGGATAATTTCAGAGAGGCCTTGAGAGCCTTATGTGAACTGATGCTAAGTGAAATGAGCAGATCCAGGAGATCATTAGACATGGCCACTGCAAGATTATATGATGATCAATTATGATGATGTGACTCTCTTCAATAATGAAATGATTCATGTCAGTTCCAATGGTCTTGTGATGAAGAGAGCCATCTGCACCCATAGAGAGGACTTTGAGAACTGAATGTGAATCACAACATAGTATTTTCACTCTTTTTGTTATTGTTTTCTTGCATTTTGTTTTCTTTTTCATTTTTTTCATTTTTCATCTGATTTTTCTTGTGCAGCATATTTGTGGAAATATGTATAGAAAAACTGCACATTTTTAAAACATATTGGATTATTTGCCACCTAGGGGAGGGGATGGAGGGAAGGGAAGGAAAAAAATGGAACAAAAAGTTTTGGAAGGGTGAATGTTGAAGATCATCCATGCATATATTTTGAAAATAAAAAAAAAAAAAACTTTAATTTTAAAAAGTCACCGAGCTTGTACATGTGAAAAGCAAAATTTTAGCTTTGTCTTCTTGACTGTGAGGTCAATTACAATTCAGACCAATTCAGTTCCAATATTCTATCCACTTCACTCTTCTGGTTTTCTGTTATTATTATTGTGTTTATTTTCAGATAGGGATAGGTCTTAGATCTGATGAAAGGAATTTAAAAGTAAAGAAACTCTTTTGACTTAGTATAAGTGCAACTTTGGGTTTTAGAGAGCTTCCAGGAGCCCTGGGGCTTGCCACAAAGTCATACAAGCAAAATGTGTCAGAGGAGAGATTAATTTTATCTTTTTCTACTTTGGAGGTCAGCTTCCTATCCACCTTGGCACATTTCCTTTAATATTACAAGTGTTTTATTAATTATTAATTTATTTATTAATAATGTTAATATTAATATTAGTATTACGCTTTCAAATGCATTTGTTACAGAATGTATTTTCCTTTTTGTATTTTGGGAGGTTGACCCAAGCAACAGGAATATACTTTTTTCACGTATAATATAAGGTTTGGAGGTGTGTTAATTTTGAATCTTCATAAATATAAAAAAATACAGTCCATGACATTTATGAAGTGATATTCTCAAAGTCTAGGAAAGTTGTTTAATAATGTGCCACTAAAGCAACCCTGAATTTGGTCCTTGACAGGCTTACAAAAGCCAGGAAACAGAGAACAGAAGCAGAGAATGTGGCTTAGCAACACAATTTTCTTTCAGACAATAGGGAGAGGCTGACTTTACATAGAGATAAAATAGACAACTACGCACACAAGATGAATATAGAAGTCCAGCAGTCATCATAGCCAAAATATGTTTGCCACAATGCCTAAAATTTCTATTACCAAAGTCAACAATACTTTAGGTTAAGCCTACTGGAAGAACATTATTAAGCTATTATCTTGAAATATTGATGGTTTGAAAACCAGTAATTATATAGTAAAGGATTCACTTTTCAGATTAACAAACAGGTATATAACAGAAACTAAGGCAGGCAAAATTAAGATGAGTTCTGGATAAAGAAAAATTAGGAACATTGAAAGTTCTGTCTCTCAAAAGTTATGATCCAGGGACAATGGGCTTCCTGTAGTTCTTTTCATATGGTACTCTCTCTTTCTCCTTCCTTTTCATTGATTGCCATTTATGTTTGGAATGTACACCTTTCTCTGCATCTGGCTTCTCTGACATCCTTTAAGACACAACTTAAATCTTTCCTTTTGTTGAAAACCTTTCCCATATCTCATCACCCTAGTGCTTTCCTCCTTTATATATTTAAACATGTTACATGTACATCTTGTAATACAG
Organism: Myrmecobius fasciatus; assembly: GCA_023553655.1. Taxonomy (NCBI): domain Eukaryota; kingdom Metazoa; phylum Chordata; class Mammalia; order Dasyuromorphia; family Myrmecobiidae; genus Myrmecobius; species Myrmecobius fasciatus. The sequence continues at coordinate 8,228 of JAJPUD010023040.1, read as the reverse complement.
TATCTTACATATCATATCCCCCATTAGAGTATGGACTTTTTGATGTAGCAATGGTCTTTTTTGTTTTTCTTTGTTTATCCAGGACTTAGCATAATACTTAAAACATGGGAAGAACTGAATTAATGCTCATTTACTGATTGAGTAACTGAAAGCTGTGAGTTGAAGTGGGACATTTTTAGCACATAAGGTCAACATGAGGACAGTGGGTACTTGGCAGGGTAACAAGCAGGGCCATAGAAATGAAGAATAGGAAGATTAGAAAAGATAATTAGGATTGGCTTTAGACATCACACTGTGTTCTATTTCTCAAAACTGTTATTCAATCATCAATTTCCTGTGACCTAAGTCATTGAATTCCTATTTTTATAACTCCAGATTTCACCTTACCAAAATACAACTAAGAAGAGCTCAGAAAATTCAAGATTTAGTTAAGTGGAATGAGAAAAAAATCTAATTGACACCCATATTGTATGAAAATTTTAATGTTTAAGAGAAGGTATACTACTGGTTCAAATGGAAAAGGAGAGTAGTTATGTTCTCAAGGTTATTTCCATAGAATTCTGTACCTCTTCTACCATTCCTCCTCTAAAGCCAATCTTCTTCAGTTTCTTGAAAAGTGGGGCAATTTTCTCTTACAGAGAACTAATATCATTAATTATATTTGTATACATCCCCCAAAGTTAGTTTAATGTCTGGTATACAGTTGGTGTTTGGTGTTTAATAAATGTTTATTGATGGACTGATTCAAAGTTCTGAAAGAGGGAAGCTACTTCATGTTCAAATGAGGTCTGAAGGAAGGAAGGGTAGGGGCTAAAGCACAGTAAGCCTGAGAAACAGGCTTGAGAAGACCTTTGTGATAGTAGGTTGCTATTAGTTCTCTCTACCCTTCCTAACTCTCCCTTCCCCCCCCCCAAGGCAAGTATTGTTTATTACATTTCTCTATTGTATCCACAAAACCTCAATTAATATTTGCCATATACCATTTTTGATTGATTCTTGCTGGCTGAGAGTGGGAGGAAAATATTGGTTTAAAAGCTTTCCAGGGCTAACATTTTGCTTCTTTCCTCTCTCACACCTGATAATTTTTTCTGTTGTTCTTCCTTCATGCTGTCCTTCCTATAGAAGACTAATGAAGGCCAATGCAATTCACCCCAGGCCTTTGTTTTTACCCAGGACTACTTAGAAAATGTGTCCTTTGTTCAGATGTGAGGCCTCCCCAAGCCTGTTCCTAAGGGCGGAAGAGTCTTGCTACACTTTAGATCCCAATCTTCTTTCACATCTTATTTCTATGTAAAATATCTTACCTCCTTCAAAACCCTCAATCAATTTATCAATATGCATTTATTAAACACTGACTATAAACCAGATATTGTATGAGGTATTGGGGATACAAATTCAATTAATGAAATAATTCTTGATTTTTAAGATATTACAATAGGGAAAGGGCAAGGTACAGCATATGCATTTTTGAATACATACAGAATAAATATAGAATTTAACAAAGTAGTATTACTGAAAAGTCAAAGATAATATTTCAGTTCAGTCTTCTTTTTGAGTGAACTAGAAACAAGGGCAACTAGGTGACTCAATGGATAGAGCAACAGTCCTGGAGTCAGGAGAAATAAGTTAAATCAAGCTTCAGACACTAGTGTGACCCTGAGCATAACCCTGTTTGTCTTAGTTTCTCCATCCATAAAATGAGCTGGAGAAAGAAACCACTCCAAAAATAGGATGATGAATAGTGACATGATTGATCACCTAAACAACAATAGGAAAATAGAATTGTTGGATTTCTCATCTCAGCAGGAGTTTTTATATTAATAACCCAAAATCTTAGATTTCCAAGTAGAAAGCTTAGGTTGAAGTAGTAATAACAGTAATATTTACCTAGCTTGTTAAGCTTGCAAAACATTTTACATATATTATCTTGAAGCTCCACAACAACCATGACAAGGGGAGGCTAGTATTGTCTACTTTTTATTGATAAAGGAGTTTATCTTGAAAGATGTTTAGTCATTTACTATAAGTCACAAAGCTAATTAGGTGTTAGAGGAAGAGTTTAACCCTGTTTTTCTTGGCTCCACATCTAGCACTGCTTCTGCTACAACGTCTAAAGCCCTTCTCTGATCCCTAGCAGCGGTGTGTGTCTTATTCTCACTCTTTAAGTGCTCCTTTTACTTATCTTGCACCCAATCTACTTAATATCCATGTCTGTTAAAAGATAATGTTAGTATCTACATCATATGGATCAAATGAGATAATCCATGTAAAGAACTTTGTAAACCTTTGAATTCTGCATGAAAGTATCTATTATTATTATTTTTCTCTGCATATTCCTTGGAGGCACCAAGTGGTAAAGTGGAAAGAACATTGGATATGGTGTTAGAAAGCTCTGAATTCAAATTCTCTTGCAGATACTAGCTTGGGGACCATGGGTTTGTCATATAACCTCTATTTACCTCAGTTTCTTTGTCTCTAAAATCATATAATACTTTCATTTACCTCCCATGGTTATTATGACTAAAATAAAAATAAGAGAATATTTGTAAAGTGGTTTACAAGTGGTTACAAACCTTAAAGTACTATGCAAAGTATAGCTTTCTATTTTTATTCTCATGTTTATTCTCATCTTCCTCCTCCTCATCATCATCCCCAGGCTGTCTATTCTTTCCTCAAACCTACAGTCAATCTGTCTCAAATCAAACATTTTCAGTACAAATATTGTCATTCTCTCCTCCTTTCACCATACTCAGTTCACTTTCCAACCTGTAAAACTGCCAAGACCAGAGACTTGTTGATTCTCTTAAACAGGTTTAAGTGATAACTAGTAGTCATGGTTTGCAGCCATAAGTGTACATATGCTCTCCTTGAGCTGGTCAGTACCATAGAGAGTACCTTGGATCTGACTCTCTGCTTTGTCCAAACTGAAATTTCTTAAACCAGTACTTGTTTTTGTTAGCAAGAATTGTTCATTGTAGTTATAGTTTAGTTTCCTCATAGAACAAATTTGAAATTATATGTGAAAAACATGTAACATGCAATCCATTTTCCCAATTGAAACGAAACATTTATTTAGCTCTAGAAAAGTGTGACACTTTGAAGGGAACCTAAAATCTCTGCCAAAAAAAAAAAAACTGCTCCCTTTCAATGATGCCTTTTGCAGTGGGACCTCAGTGTTATCATATTCAAAGCCAGTAAACTATGTTTGAAATTCATTGTGTAAAACAGCCCCCATGAATACCTGAAATTTTTGAAATCTGATTAAAATATATTTTCTTTCCCCCCTCTTTTTGGACTTTATGCATGTCTTGGTTTTCACCCATTTAAGCATCTTTTATGAGTTATTGTACACATATAAATAATTGAATTATAAAATGATTGATATAATTGATAGAGTTCTAGACAGGAATTTGAAAATTCTGAATTCAAATCCTGTTGTAAAACAGGTCAGCTGTACTACAATGGACAAGTGATTTAACCTCTTTAAGCATGTTTCATCAGCTGTACAATGGGAATAATAATAGCTGTAGCATCTATCTCACCAATTACTAAGAAGTTCAAATTAGATGATGCAGTCAGGATATCTCACAGGTATTACTATAGTTTAAATCTTGCTTAAAATGTAATAAAACTTTTGGGACATTATGTTAAAAGTACTTTTCAAACCACACAGTATTATATAGATGTCATTTTATATCTTTTTTGTGTATGTTGCTGAGGCAATTAGGGTTAAGTAACCTTCCCAGATTCACACAGTTAGGAAGTATTAAGTATCTGAGGCCAAATTTGAACTCAGGTTCTCCTAATTTCAGGGCCGGTGCTTTACCACTGAATCATCTAGTTGCCCCTAGTATTCAGGGTTTTTTTTTTTTTTTGATCGCCATTTGTGCCTAGTATAGTACTCAGCAAGTAGCAGAAATTTATATTTTTTTTTTGGTAAAGTTTTTTTTTTAAAGGAATTTCTCTTGAAAGTTCAATCTAGCATCTCTCCTTGAGGTGTAAAAGTTCAAAATGCTTTTGTGGTGATATCTTAATAGGCTTATACTTGTTCTCACTCTCCAAATGGCATTTTTTTATCTCAAAGAGAAAAAAGGAAATAATATCTAACCAATTTTATATTATTTTCCAGATATCAAATTGCCGATTTGGGTCAAAAGGTGAAGACACATTTCCAGGGATCTCAGCATCTCCTGTCATCCATTCAAGTCATCTGGTTGAGAAAGTTATAGTATGTAACTGCCTCACTGTAATGACAATGCACATTGTCTGGGACTTGACAATGGGGCTCCTGGGTCAGAGTAAGGATGACAAATTTCAAAGTGATAAAAAACCAAGACATCTCTCTGTGGAATGTATACCAGTCATCAGGGAAGGAAGAATAAGCAATTATAACTTATCAAATGTAGATACTCTTTTGGGGGATTAAAGTTAGAAGAAAGGAACAAGAGAAGGGTGAGGTTTAGGGAGAGGGAAGAGGATGGCTAGGGTTTCTGTGTTCTCAGTAGCATCTTTGGCAGGCAATACATGAACATAGAAGATCCTTTTAAGGAAAGTAGTACACTGTCATATTCACTAGGAACAGACTTCTGAAGGTCAGAGATTTCTTCCTTCCTCATTTCCCTACAAAGATGCTCATAATGGCAGCTGAGAAAATAGTTGAGGTAACTTATGCCAGCATTAAAGTGTGCATTTCCTCAATAATTCCCTTTACATAGTAAGCAGCATTACCTAATAAGTAGAATGCTGGCCAGGTAACCAGCACCACCTGGGTTTATGACCTGCCTTTGCCATATATAATTATATGATCCCAGAAAAATCCTTCACTCTCTCAGTGAGATGGCAGATAAGCTTGTGGTAGAGAACTTATTTTTTGTAAGTTTTCTATACAAATATATTCACATATCCAGTTGCTATCCCTACTTATATAGAATTTTAAAGTTTACAAAGCACTTTACACATATTATCTCCTTTGTTCTATACAACAATCCTAGGGAGGTACTATGATTAACCACCCCACTCCTTTTTGGCAGGTGGAGAAACTGAGGATGACAGATTAAATGACTTACTCAAAACTACAAAGCTAATAAATACCTGAGGCAGGATCCAAATTAAGGTTTTCTTGATTGCAAGTGTAGCATTTTGATCACTTGCCTACTAAGCTTCTTCAGCAGTAATAAAGAGCTGAGGAGATGAATACTCATACTGCTCAATTCAAAACTTAGTTATAATAACAAGAACAAATCATGTCAGACAAGGATTAATTTATTTTCTTTCATTCCCTTGGTTGAATGTCTTCCCCACAAATTTCACTGTTTTTTAAAAATTTTATTCAATTTGAATGACTTTGAACAGGGTTGATTCCCACCCCTTCCCCTATCCCTTAACGAGCTATCAAAAAGTAGACTCTGATGGAGAGATAAGCAATTAAAACTTTTCAAATATAGATAATATTTTGGGGGATTAAAAGTAGAACAAAGAAATAAAAGAAGGGTGAGATTTGGGAGGCAGGCAGAAGATGATAAGGATTACTGTAACTTTATTTGAACATTTGAGATTCTCAAGCTATCAGACTTCAGTGATTTTCCCCTGGAATTATCTTTGTGCTGTCTGACCTTGACTAAAGGTCAGATTTGACCCTAATAAAGGTAGGTTTCTCTAGAAATATTCATATATTAAATGGCAGAACAGTTTTTTTTTAATTTCTGATCAGGCAAAAAGAATAGTCACCTATTATATAATGTCCACTGCTGGTGACACTTTTAAAAGACAAAATTATATAAAAGATTACAAGAAAAATGTGTCATTTTTCATGCCTATGAAAAACAAATTACCTCTGCTTAGAATCATCTGTCTTTGATAAGAGTTCATAGTGAGTATTCAGTGTTGTTCTCTCACTTATTCTGAGTGAGTCAACAACCTGTTGGTAATAGGGAAAAGATGGAAAGATAGAAAAACAGATTAGAATTGTGTAGGCAAAGTGTTTTTGAGAACATGAGATGCCTAAGATAGAAATGACACACAAGGTGATGTAAAATGCATTGATTCAAAGGGCAGGCCTCTTGGATTCTTGTTCTAGCTCTGTCATGGCAGTAACTTGCTGTGGGATATTGACAGTTTCACTATACTTCACTGGTTCTCAGCTTTTCATGTGTGAAATGAGGAAATGATCTCTCTACATAGACTATAAATATTATTGACCGTATGATAATACTTTTGAATTTTGAAGTTCTCATATTGACTTTTAAGTACATTCTGGTCCAAGTGCAAGAGGGTGCTGGATGTGGAATCAGTGAACCTGGATTTGACTGTATAAATTCATTCATTTATTTAAACAATTATTAATTACCTACTATGTGCCAAGCATTCTACTAAACTCTGGATAAACAAAAAGAAGAAAAAGAAAGTCCTTGCAGTCTAGGATTTTACAATCAAATACCTTGTAGATTACAGGCAAATCATCTAACAGCTATGATATTCAGTTTCCTCATCTGTAAAATAACATGGCTTAATTAAATGCTTTAAATATATAATAATATTGTTTAAAGTATTTTAAATATTATTTATATTCCACTTTTTAGATATTGGAAAACACTTAATTAGCACATCAAAATTTATAAAGTACTTTGCTTGTAGCAAACTTTATAAAAATTCAGGGATTATTATTTTATGTTTTGTAAATGATAAAAAAATTAGTAAGGTTTTCCATATTTCATGTAAATATTATGATGAAAATCTGGACTCGAGTCTCCTGCACCTATGTTTTAGCTTTTTCCACCATCCCACTTATTCAAGCCCATGAAGTCATTAACATGGCTACAGGATGAAGATACTGACCTTGAAATTAAACGAGGCAACTTGTAATTTCATTGCATTTGTAAATAATTTTTCATCAAAATTGTCTCAATATGCATGCAATAAACCATATTTTCTCAGAAAAAAATGCCATGTGAAATGAATTAAATCTAATTTGGAGAAAAAAGTTAAAATATGCCTTTTTTCTTCTTTTCCTCTCTCCTTTTCCTTTCTTTTCCCCCTCTCCACCTCACTTCTCTCTTCCCTTCTCCTTATTCCTCGAACTTCCTTTGATTTTAAGTACTTTTCTTTCCTGAGAGATTAAAAATGAAGATATTCTTTATATTTAAAAAGTGATTCATTTCCCCAGGGTTCAAGGGTAGCACAGTTGCACAGGATTTCTAGTATGACTACAGCTAGATATTACATTCAATGAATCCCTGAGAACCATTCCCTTTTTGAGATGAAAATATTTAATAAAAACTAGTTGTAATTCTCAAGGAGGAATAAACAATATCATCTTTTAAACTGGTTAACATATTTTTGAATAAATAGTGCATGCTTTACTTAGATTATTTTAATCTTCATTTTGCACCTGCTTTTCTGCAAGGCTTCCAGTCCAAGGAATAAGATGCCCCTCCTAGGATAAGCTCATCTCTCACTAGAACCTCCATTTTAGTTAAATCTCTAGCGACTCTCATCTGTCCTCTAAATACTACTCTTTCTCTTCATCTTCCATATTGTTCCCATTATCTTTTCCCTCTGCTTGCTTTCCAGTACTCCAATATGTATTATAGTGCACATATGAATATAAGTAATTTGTGAAGGAAAGACTTCCTTATTTCCCTATATTTGTATCCCCAGAGATTAGCTCAGTTACTGGAAAAGAGTAGTGATGGTGTTGGAGATAGTAATGATTTAAAGGTTCACAAAATACTTTACAAATATTATCTCACTTGAGTATCACTGCAATCCTTGTGCTAAGAGCTATAATTATCTAAGTTGTATTAGTTGAGGAATCAAGGGAAATATAGTTTAAGAGACTTTTTCAGGATCACACAGGTAGCAAATATTTGAGACTGGATTTGAACTCAGGTCTTCCTGACTCCAGATCCAGTGCCCAATTCATTGAGAAGCATAAGTAAATAATAAATACTGCTTCCATACAATTATCAATTATCCATCTTTTTGTCAGAGGCTTTCTTCAATATTTTCTGACATTCTGAAGAAAACTTTGGTTATCTACTAAATATTCTTTGCCTTTCCCAAATGGTTAGTATGTCTTGTTCCCCTTTTATTACATTTCCTTAATGACAATTTTTACTTTTATTCTTCTAAGTTTCTCATAAGGTGCATGTTAAAGCCCATTCTAACCCACTATATATTCTGTGTGATGTGTTTATTTTTAGTTCTTTAAAGACTGTTGTTTCACTGCC
>JAJPUD010023039.1:1333-19286 GCA_023553655.1 Myrmecobius fasciatus | reverse complement strand
ACACACACACACACACACACACACACACACACACACACACACACTTCTGATAAAGATTATCTCCTTTATTCCTTGGCCCTGCATCCCTCCATCTCTAGCCTCCACACTCCATCTGTTCACTTGGGATGTTTTTAGGGTCTCCCTTCCTCTTCTGTTAACCACAGCCAAAATCCATGGGGAAATCGATCTGGTGATTGGACGGAACCAATCACCCAAATTTGAGGACAAAGCTAAGATGCCATACACAGAGGCTGTCATCCATGAAATTCAGAGGTTTGGCAACATGATCCCCATGGGTCTGGCCCGGCAAGTCACCAAAGACACCAACTTTCGGGGCTACCTCATTCCCAAGGTAGGAGTCTCTCACTATCAGCTCCCCTGCTCTACACCTCTGTCTTTTTACATGAGAAACTTCTCCATCTGTTCCATGCTCTAAATCTTCATCTATCATCTTCATCCTTCAGTATTCACCCATTATTATTACTATTAAGTGTCCTTCATCCTACTCTAGGACCCTTAGGATCTTCCTCATTTTTCTCTTGCCTAGAAAATCCTTCCATTTTGTCTTCCTCATGCACCTAGTCTTTCCCTATGTTCTTCTTCCAGCCCTTCCTCTCTGATCGACTTTTCATTTAGCTCTCTTATTCCTATTCCTTCTCTCTCCCTGTCTTCTTACCCCATTTTTCTTTCTTTACTTCTCTCTCCCTTTCTCGATTTCTGTCTCTATCCCTTCCTCTCTTTTCTCTTCCTTTTTATTTTATCTTATTTTTTTTCATCAATTACTTGATAAAGATATAGGAGACCTTCTCAGATTTGTAGAGGACATACATCAGGGATAAAAAGCTAACTAACTTAAAAAAAGAGTTGGGATTCACAAAACATTGGTTGAAATTTCAGGATGAATCCATAGCAAGCAATATTTAAATGGGAAAAATATTAACCCCTGCACCATTGTTTAAAAAATAGTTCCATGTTTTCCACCAATGAAGAGGAAATTAGAGCAATAATCAGGAGTTACTTTGACCAACTGTATGCCAATAAATTTGATAACCTAAGTGAAATGGAGGAATATCTACAAAAATATAGATTGCCCAGATTAACAGAAGAGGAAATAAATTACTTAAATAGTCCCATTTCAGAAAAAGAAATAGAACAAGTCATTAATCAACTCCCTAAGAAAAAATCCCCAGGACCAGATGGATTTACATGTGAATTCTACCAAACATTTAAAGAACAGTTAACTCCAATATTATATAAACTATTCGAAAAAATAGGAAATGAAGGACTCCTACCAAACTCTTTTTATGATACAGACATGGTACTGATACCTAAACCAGGTAAAACAAAAACAGAGAAAGAAAATTATAGACCAATCTCCTTAATGAATATTGATGCAAAAATCTTAAATAAAATATTAGCAAAGAGATTACAGAAAATCATTCCTAGAATAATACACCATGACCAAGTAGGATTTATACCAGGAATGCAGGGATGGTTCAATATTAGGAAAACTATTAACATAATTGACTATATTAATAACCAAACTAACAAAAACCATATGATAATCTCAATAGATGCAGAAAAAGCATTTGATAAAATTTAACATCCATTCCTATTAAAAACATTAGAGAGTATAGGAATTAATGGACTTTTCCTTAAAATAGTTGGTAGCATCTATTTAAAACCATCAGCTCGCATCATATGTAATGGTGATAAACTGGAACCATTCCCAATAAGATCAGGGGTGAAACAAGGTTGTCCACTATCACCATTACTGTTCAATATTGTATTAGAAATGCTAGCCTTGGCAATAAGACAAGAAAAAGAGATTAAAGGAATTAGAGTAGGTCATGAGGAAACCAAATTATCACTCTTTGCAGATGATATGATGGTCTACTTAGAGAACCCTAGAGAATCAACTAAAAAACTATTAGAATTAATCCACAACTTTAGCAAAGTTGCAGGATACAAAATAAATCCACATAAATCATCAGCATTTTTATACATCACCAACAAAATGCAACAGCAAGAGATACAAAGAGAAATTCCATTCAAAATAACTATCGATAGTATAAAATATTTGGGAATATATCTGCCAAGGGAAAGTCAGGATCTATATGAGCAAAACTACAAAACACTCTCCACACAAATAAAGTCAGATCTAAACAATTGGAAAAACATCAAGTGCTCTTGGATAGGTCGAGCGAATATAATAAAGATGGCAATACTACCTAAACTAATCTATCTATTTAGTGCTATACCAATCAAACTCCCAAGAGATTATTTAACTGAACTAGAAAAAATAACGACAAAATTCATCTGGAAAAACAAAAGGTCAAGAATTTCAAGGGAATTAATGAAAAAAAATGCAAATGAGGGTGGCCTAGCTGCACCAGATCTAAAACTATATTATAAAGCAGTGGTCACCAAAACCATTTGGTACTGGATAAGAAATAGAGTAGTGGATCAGTGGAATAGGTTAGGTTCACAGAACAAAATACTCAATGACAATTGTAATCTAGTGTTCGATAAACCCAAAGACCCCAGTTTTTGGGATAAAAACTCACTATTTGACAAAAACTGCTGGGATCATTGGAAACTAGTCTGGAAGAAATTAGGCATTGACCCATACCTAACACCATATACCAAGATAAGGTCAAAATGGATTCATGATCTAGGCATAAAGAATGATATTATAAACAAATTAGAACAATGTAGGATGGTTTACCTCTCAGACCTGTGGAGGGGGAAGGAATTTGTGACCAAAGAAGAACTAGAGGTCATCATTAATCACAAAATAGATAAGTTTGAGTATATCAAGTTGAAAAGTTTTTGTACAAACAAAATGAATGCAGACAAGATTAGAAGGGTAGCAGTAAACTGGGAAAATATTTTTACATCCAAAGGTTCTGATAAAGGCCTCATTTCTAAAATATATAGAGAATTGACTCAAATATATAAGAATTCAAGCCATTCTCCAATTGACAAATGGTCAAAAGATATGAACAGACAATTTTCAGACGAAGAAATCGAAACTATTTCCGGTCACATGAAAAGGTGCTCCAAGTCACTATTGATCAAAGAAATGCAAATTAAGACAACTCTGAGATACCACTACACACCTGTCAGATTGGCTAAAATGACAGGAAATGATAATGATAGTTGTTGGAGGGGATGTGGGAAAACTGGGACACTGATGCATTGTTGGTGGAACTGTGAACGGATCCAACCATTCTGGAGAGCAATTTGGAGCTATGCTCAAAGAGTTATCAAACAGTGCATACCCTTTGACCCAGCAGTGTTTCTACTGGGCCTATATCCCAAAGAGATTTTTAAGGCGGGAAAGGGACCCACATGTGCAAAAATGTTTGTGGCAGCCCTTTTTGTAGTGGCAAGAAACTGGAAATTGAAAAGATGCCCATCAATTGGAGAATGGCTGAATAAATTATGGTATATGAATGTTATGGAATATTATTGTTCTGTAAGAAATGACCAACAGGAGGATTTCAGAGAGGATTGGAAAGACTTGCATGAACTGATGCTGAGTGAAATCAGAAGAACCAGGAGAACATTATACACAGCAACAAGAATATACGATGATCAATTTTGATGGACATGGTTCTCTTCAACAATGATGTGATTCAAACCAGTTGTGCTGCGATGAAGATAGTCATATACATCCAGAGAGAGGCCTGTGGGAACTGAGAGTGAACCACAACACAGCATTTTAACACTTTCTGTGAGTATTTCCATGCATTCTGTTTTCCTTCTTAGGTTGTTTTTTTTCTTCTTCTCTTTCTAGATCTGATGTTTCTTGTGCAGTAAGATAACTGTATAGATATGTATACATGTATTGTACTTGTCATATAATTTATCCTATCTAGCATGTATTAGATTACCTGTCATCTAGGGGTGGGGGGCGGGGGGAGAGAAAGGAAAAGCTTGGGAAAAAAAGTTTTTTTGCAAAGGTCAATGTTGAAAGGTCACTCATATGTTTTGCAAATAAAAAGCTTTATTAAAAAAAAAAAAGAGTTCCTTGTGGTGTGTGTGTTTGTGTGTGTGTGTGTGTGTGTGTGTGTGTGAATTATTCTTTTTCTTATTTGTAGCCCCAGAGCTTAGCACAGTGCCTGGCACATAGTAGGTATTTAATAAACGTTTATTGAATTGAATTTGGAGGAACCTAATGAAGTGCCTTAGGTTTAGTAGCTTCTTAATAAATAGGTATTTATACACACACAGACACACATTATAGATAGTTTTTGTTTTTTTGTCTTTTTGCAAGGCAGTTGGGGTTAAGTGAATTGCCAAGGGTTACACAACTAGTAAGTGTGAAGTGTCTGAGGCTGAATTTGAACTCAGGGTGGATACTCATTCATTGTGCTACCTCGATGTCCCTAGATGCTGAGATATTGGTGAAAGACCACAACCTCCTCTGGTTGTCTGCTTCCCCATACATTCTTACCCTATCTGAAGGTTTGCATCCTAACATTGGAAAGCTCCTTCAAAAGTCCCCACTTATAAACAATGCTCAATAAAACACTTCCTTTTGTACCATTGACACCACTTTTATAGTGCCTTGCTCCACACAATTGTCCTTTTCTTTCTCCTCTTCACTGCAGCAGTTAGCCAACCTCTGTATTCCTCAGCTTGAGGTTGGATTCCTGCCCAGTGTACCAGAGGAGGGCAAGTCGGCTGCTTATTTCTTATATTCTGAAGTTCTATCGAATGGAGCGAGCTGATGTCCCCCATCACAAACAAATATGCTACACACAACAAGCAGGAAGACAGTGTTAATTTCAAGGTCTATTAGAAACACAAGGAAAAAGAAAAAATGACTAGTGGATGGAAGGGCTTGGAATCGGTAGGGAAAGAAATACTATTCTCAGGCTTCTTGGAGATTTCAACAAACAATGAAAAATAAATAAATACCACTGGTGATGATAAAAAATGTACTTGACAGTGTACTTTTGAATGAGCACAGTGAGATTCTGATGTAGACACTGTGTGCCCATGGTTTTTTCACCACACTGTTCTGAACAGTCGATTGGGTCAGGTTCAGAATGAGCATTAGTGCGTTCATGTAAAAGTGATTGGAATTCACAATGTACCCACCTAATACATTTATAACTTTTAGCAACTTTGGGATTCATTGTGGAGTTGCTAAAGTGAGATGGTCTGTGGTATCATATTTTCATTTGAAAGCAAGTGGGAAGACAAAAGCAAACAGGCCTTTTTGGCTATGAGAGGATGACCTTCCAAGTAAAGAATTTTGGTCGGTGCTTTCAACTTCAGAGGGGGATGAGGCAGGAGGGCTGTTTGTATCAGAAATATAACATGGAGAAACGATGGGGGGAGGGCTGCAATGTACCTTCCCTTCTAAACTCCACATACTCTTTGGAAAGATTCTGATTTCCCTGAGCCACTTTTTTTTTTTTTTTTTTTTTTTAAACAAGAAAAAAATAATGATACCAGCTCTTTCCTCCCCCCCCCCCTAAACACTGGGCTGGCATGCCTATGCATGCTTGAATGCTCTCACAGTTACATATAAACCTTAAAAAGAGGCCCCCTTTCCCCCAACCTTGACTCATAGGTCCATACATGATATTGCCAGGGTTTAGAAGGGTTGTGCACAATTTAAATGGCAGTTGCATACGCTTTTAGACTTTCAGACTTAAGGATGCAGTTAATTTAAAGGAGGGGGGCAGGCAAGGTGCCAGAAAGAAGAGCCAAGTGAAAGGAAGGAAAAAGATCACTTAAAGAGAGAGAGGAGTCAATGGAAAGCTTCCCCTAGAACTTCTGTGATTCATAATTCATAAGATCATAGAATCATATGTAGTAAGCAGAAAGTAACTTCAAAGATCATTTAATCCAATTCTTTCATTTTATAAATGAGGAAACTGAGGCCCCAATAAGTAAAGTATTTTACCCTGAGTGACAGAAGTGATAAAAAATGATGGTAAGAATCAAACCTCTGTTTGCAATCGCAAGACAGCACCTAGCCTCCATGGGTTTTGTACATGTGGCTGATGGATCGGGAGGATGACCAGCAACTTAAGCACACTCAGTAGCCAACTCAAATCTCCTTCTTTGTCTTTACCCCTTTCTCATCTGGGCCCCCTGAGGCCCAAGTTAGTTTCTTAATCCTCCTCCTTTTCCTCAAGGGCCTCTCCAGCAGGCCACATTAAAGGTAGCCCAGCGGGGCAATCTCTCAATAGGTTTGCTTTAGAGAAATCCCTTCCAGGAGCAGCAATAAAATGAGAGGATCTCCTCAACACAGGCTTACCTGTGGAGAGTGCTTCTTTTCTCAAGTGGAGTTTAAATAATAGTTAAGTATAAACAGGAGACCTGAGGAAAATAGCTTCTGATCAATGTCATGATTTTTTTCTTCCTTCCAGTAGCATGAACCTCCTTAAAGGGTACATATTCAGAAGATCTAAATTTTTTATTTCAAACATTTATTTGTAGTTTTCCTCTACCCTTTTCTCAGATGGGTGTGTTTAAACTATCCCTGACTGGTAACTAGGTTTTTTTTTTTTTTGCCTTGGGAAAGAAAAGGGAAGGCGTCAGAAATAATTAGAGAGAAGAGTGCAAATACTTCCCTCCTCCCAGCTTTCAGCAATCTCCCAACTGAATCCCTAGGACACGTGCAGAATATGTGCAATCTTGGAAGCTAGAATCTCCAAAGAGAGCTCAGTGTGAGGCAGGCAGGACTTACCTCTGCATGACAAAGGTAGACCTGGAGGGAGGCTGGGCCAACTCAACTCCTACCCATTGACACTTGAAAGCAGACCTTGAAGGTAATTTATCACAGAGACAGAAAAGGCAACCGTTAAATAGCTCTTAAAGAGCAAAAAGTTTCCTATGCTACCTTGTTACTTCTAGGATGGAGTTTATCTGCACCCAAACAAGGGATATAAGGTTGGGCTAGGAGACCCTGTTCCTACATCTTTGATACATGAAGATTAGAGATGGATTTTGTCTTTTATCTTTCCCTTTCACCTTCGACATTTGCTTCCTAGGGGAACAAATCTTCCGGTGAAGAAAATGAAAAAAACAAATACCTCTCTTGGATTCTGGCTCCTGCTTTTAGTTATAAAGGCTGCAGCTGCAGTCTAGGGGTAGGTGGCCTGAAAATCAGAGAGGTTAAGGGAAGTGCCCATGAGTTCATGCCTGTGGTCACATAGCCAATTGTTGTTTGTCCTTCCTTCTGGAAGAGGACCATGACATCAGGGAGGGGATGCCATGACACGTAGGTGAATTGGATGTAAGTGAGGGAGGGATAGGCAATTTTCCCTTCCAGAGCCATTTGGGTTCAGTGACCAGATACAGATCAATACCACTGGAGATGGCCATAAATGGGATGTGAAGCTGGGTATTTCTTACTCCAAATCCCCTATGCCATTTTTGCAATAACTAGCCACTGTTGGTACCCAAATTTGCACCATAAAAATATTCTTTAGAACAATGAATCAATTTCCATATTTGGTGAAGAAAATATGAAGTCCCATGTAATAAAAATGAAGTACCCTAAATTGGTACAACCTATGAACACTGCTAGCTCCTTTCAAACACACACACACACACACACTTTCCTATTCTCCTTTAGGAATTGTTTCAAAATTTTTCTGTAAAGAAAGCAATTGAAATATTAATGTCATCCATTACCTTTGGCACTACTAAAGGGAGTAAGTTATGATGCCCATTCATAGTATAACGTAAAGAGGACTAAATTAAGAAGCTTAGAGGCTTGGGTTTTGCTACTAGTTGCTTTTGTGACTTTGGATCTCAAAGGGACATAAGAAATCATTTTGTGCAACTGTTCCATCTTAAAGATGGGGAAAATGAAGACCTAGAGATGTGACTTACCTGAAGTCATATAGTTAGTAAGTAGCAGAGTTTAAATTCAAATCCAGCTCCTCTGATTCCAGAACAAATGTTCTTTCAACTTCAACTTGTAATTTATTTATGACTTAAAATTTAACTTCATGCAAAAAAAATTGTAATTAATTTTAAAAACTTTGAAAAAATTACAAGATATATACTATACTATAATGCTTGTCATTTAAAATATTGAGGCAGGCCATGCAAAGCTATGCATTAAGTAGAGGACTCATTCCCAATTGCAACATCATTGACAGAATTATCTTCAAATAAGGAGAATAAAAATCCTTGTTATAACTTTATATAGTTGATAGTCTAACAATAAAAGAGAACAGTATGTTGAACAGAGTAGAAGTGACTGGATATGAACATTTGCACCTTTCCCAGAACAGACAAAGAAAGGAAGGAGGTGATTTGGTAGATGTTAATTAATAAGTTGGCCATGCTGGGAGTATTGACATGCAAAAATTCTTAGTAGTGACAGTGAGGAACAAAGTAATAGTAAAGTCAAGGCATATGAAGGAACTCTGGGTGAAAGTAGTATCAAAGTGATAAATACTTGATTGCTATAGATCTTTTTAAAGGACTTTGAAGGCAAACATACATGCGGATTTAAGGCATAAGGAGTTCAAAGAACTGATTAGGGATGAGAAAAGTTGGTTCCTAACATAACCAACTTAGGAATGGCAGGATATATATTATTACTTGCATGTGGGAAGTGAGGAATGAGAAATCAGAGAGGTGGAAAGAAAGCAGAGCCAACTTTTAATTTTCCCAATTGTCAAAATTAATCTTAATTATTGGTAAATATTGCTTTTATTTATTGACTGAAACATTATATTTTAATGGATCTTTCCGAAAATGATGAAGGATCCTTCCAGTTAGTCAGTCAACAAGCATTATTAAGTGTTTACTATGTGCCAGGTACAGTGCTAAGAATTGAGGTCTCAAAGAAAGACAAAAAATAGTCCCTGGGCTCAAGTTTAATAGGGAAATGATATAGATCACAACCTATCCAAGCTTTTTCCATATGTGTTATACTTCTTTGTTTTCTTATAAGTTTTCAATGTAATATCTACCTAATACATTGGAGACCTTCCAATAGGTCCTTGAACATTCCATGGGTGCTTGTGCAATACATGGGGCGTCCATCTCTTAATTTTTGTTCTCACTATAACAGATCTACTTCTTTTTCTAATTATACATTTCTTGTACAGTATATGTACTTTATATATGTATTTACATATATGTATATGAATGTGTGCATATACACTATATATGTGTGTGTATGAATAAATATATGTATGTATAAAATATTTACTTGCATGCAATCTTGAATGTTGTTCCACTCATACCCCTTGTATCTTTCCATTGGATTTTATTCTTCAGAGATTGCAATGTTCAATGATTCTCAACCATACAGCATCATGGGGAGAATATTGGTATTAAAAAAAGATGGGCTTTTTGTGTTAGGAACCAACTTGAGACCATTGAAAGTACTGAACAATTTTCTAAATGAAATTGAGCTTTTTTTTCTTCTGTTCAATTTTGGGCCCAACTAACTGTCCATTTTCAAGGCCTAGGAAAATCTATATCCAAATATGGACTGAGTAGCTGACCATAGTTTTTCATAGATAGAGTGATTTGCTTGTGTAGAGAGTTTATCTTAATGGTCTTTGAATGGCCGTCAACAGCATCCTCAGCCTTGATACAATCAGTATAATGTGATCTTTAAGCAGGATCATCTGGAGAACCTCACTATCTATAAAGTCTTCTTTCCATTAGGGCTGCATTGGGCATGTTTGATGAGAGGATCAAACACCTTTGGTGAACATATGTCTCTTGGTTGTATGACTCATTTAATGTTGATAATCAGAGAAGCTTTGAAAAAAGTTATCTCTGGTTGCATCTATGAAAGAATCTTGTATGATCTTAACATATGCAGAGAGACAACTTGTTGGAAGAGAGCCCTCAAGGCTGCTTTTTGCTCTATCAAGTCGGAGTCAACCGCTTTCTTTTCAACCATAGCATAGAAGCAATAAACACAATGGGATTTTGTGTTCCCTATGCTTTTCAGTCAGTTGTATGACTGTGAAGATTTGGTTTGCTTTAGAGAGTATTTTAAAGAAAGCTGCCTGTGCTCTTCTTGTATGCAATCAAGGGAATTCTCAATACACACATAACTCATTTCCATAAAGATTTTATAGAGATGAGAAAGTAAGCATATGGTCAGTAGTTACTGATTTCCTCTTGATCATCTTTTCTGGGTAATACTCCCATCTGTGTGTTTACCCCCCAAATGTTTGGTATCTTCTCTTTCAAATATCTTAAAAATTGCTATTCCTCAGTGTTTTAAAAACTCTTTTACCTTCAGTAAAGTGTTTTTATTCTGATCCAGCTGCTTTTTTAAACTAATAGCAGCCAATGGTCTGCATTTAAATAGCTCTTTAATGTTTATAAAGGGCTTTACATATGTCATCGCATCTTGTCCTCACAATTCTGTGAAGTAGATACTATTATATCACCATTTTACAGAAGAGAAAACTGAGGCAAAGAGAGAGGTCTAATTGTTTTCCAGTTTATATATAGGATTTGACATGGAGGCTGTTAGCACAGTAGATAAGAGCTTCAAGGCTGAAGTTAGGAAGATTCATCTTCCTGAGTTTAAATCTGGCCCCAGACACTTACTAGCTGTGTGATTCTGGGCAAGTCACTTAACCCTGCTTGCCTCAGTTTCTTCATCTGTAAAATGAGTTGGAAGGAAATGGCAAGTCACTCCAGTATCTTTGCTAAGAAAATCCCAGATAGGGTCACAAAGAGGCAGGCATGACTGAAAAGCAACTCCATAATAATGGCAATTTCCTCACTCTAAATCTACCATTATGCTACCTATCTTCTGGAGAGCATTTCCAGATTCTCATACAGAACATGACGGTGCTACAAAGAAATAGAAATAGGCATATGGATTAGTAGTTATTGATGTTCTCTTTACTGTCTTATTTTGTTAATAATAATCCTTTTCTTATTGAGATTATTGCCTACCCAGTATAATTAAGCCCTTTGTTGTTTGTGTCTAAGCTTGTTCAGAACAGTTAAAAAAATTCTGGGAAGAGAAGATATGTAAACTAAAACATCTAATTACTTAATTATGTACCTTATGGGATAAAGAGAGGCAGGATGGTATGGTTAGGTAGAGAGCCTGGGTCTCAAAGAGAGGAAGACTGACCAATGATACACATTGGCTAAGGGGCATAAGGGCTAAGGTCACTTAACCTTTTAAGGCACCAAACAACTTTAAAACTGTAAGGAAAAGAATAGTTGTTTATCTGCACTGGTGGATGAAAAGTCCTCATTAGGATTTTCTTAGACCAATGAAATCGAAGACATAGACTTAAAAAAAAAACGGGGGGTGGTGGTGGAATGGGCTTGTAAGCTTCAAGTTAGTGCTTTGTTGAAGTCAATGAGATGCTCCTACACCTTTCTAGTAATGAAGTAAGGAGGTAGGAAAAATTCATAGATTTCCAGCTCCTCCTATGTTTGAATTTCACAATGTGACTTCATGACTTTTGTCGATTATAAATTGTTGTGGTATGGAAGTTAGGGCCTGAGAAGAAGCCAGTAAAATGGATTTGGGTTGAGTCCTGCCTTTATCACACTGGCTCAGTGATCTTGGGCAAATCAAATTACTCTCAGTACTTCAGTTCACAGGTATCAAACTTCAGACCTATTGGGTATGCAGCAGAACTAGATCCAATGTAATTGGGAAATTTTAACAAAATAAATAAAAATACATTACAATATAGACAATGTTAAGTTATGGTTTTATAAGCCAATGTGTAAACTATATATGGACTCATTTGTCTTGAAGTCTGACACAACAGGTCCAATCAACTTTTTAAGACTGGAAGAGAAATTGTCAACTAGCAAGAATAATAGAAGTTTTCTCACCCAAGTCTCCTCTATGGCAGTGAAACCATAGTTCCTCACTTTATGAATCATTAGATCATTAAAAGTATATATTAAAATATAAGTATGAAATTATATGTTAAAGCCAGAGATAACTTTAAATAAAGTATAATTTTGTTTTCTCTATTGCTGAAAAATTATTAGTGTATATATGATTGTGTCGATGGTGATTAAAATAATTAGAAATTCAGAATATGGGAAAGAAATTTTGTTTAACATAGGAAGAAAAAGTGTGGGAGGAAAGTTAATATTTAGCTACATCTAGAGTTTAGAGGTTTTCTGATCAACCCTCCCCCCCTTTTTTAAAAGGATTTGTTGATAATTTAGATGAAGGTGAGAATAATAATAGCTGACACATAATGCTTTAAAGTTTACAAAGCATTTCACATGTATTATCTTGTTTGATCCTAACAACAACCTGCAAGGTACATATTAAAGGTGTCATTATCCCCATTTTACAGATGAGAAAACTGAAACTCATAGAGGTTAAATGGCTTGCCTAAAGTCACATAGCTAGAAAGTATCAGAAGCAAAATTTCAACCTGAGCAACAGAAAAAACCTCAAGGTCAGGAGTGGAATTGGGAGGGAAAAAGCATTTATGGAGCACCTACTTACTGTGTTTCAGGCACTGCTCTAAGCACATTTAACAAATATTATCTCATATCTTCTCAACAACCCTTTGAGATGGTGCTGTTATTCCCATTTTACCCTTTGGGAAACTGAGGCAAACTGAGGTTGAGTGACATGTGCAGGGTCATCCAGTTAATAAGTGCCTACAATTGAATTTGAACTCAAGTTTTCATTATGCCAAAATGCTGCATTCTATCTACCATATCACCAGCTGCCTCAAAGATAACTATATTAGAGGTAACAGGATATTAAAACCATTATTTATTGTGCAGGTTAGCAAAAATGAAGATGAAAGGAGGCTCTTACTCTTGTTTAAATAAAGTGATCCTGGCATTTTTAGGAAAAGGAATAATTGAGAAGCAAAAGAGATGAAATTACTGAAGGGAAATGGTATTGCTAAGAAATGGCTCGCAAATCTATGCATGTCATTTTACATCATGTATCATTTGGCAAATCACTTTCATGCTTGAGAAATGCAATCTATACATCAATAACACTGATGGTAACAGCACCCATGTTAAGTTCCTGGTCATGTCCTGTACTCATGCTTCCTTGCTCCAAGTGCTGTTATTGGAAGCCATAGCACTAAGGAAAGAAACAAAGTTAATGATTGGAAAGAATGCTATCCAGCTGTTTGCCTAGGACAAATATGATCTTGCATTTCAGGTCTTGCCCTGTCAGTCTACAGAACCACAGGTGGGAGTAAGGACAAACCAACCAAAATGCAACTACCGAAACAATTCTTTATAAATGGACTTAAATGTACCCTGAACTTGCTGAGAAGTTGATTGAGGGCATAAAAAAAATGTGGTATGCTGATAGAGGGGAGAATTTCAAAAAGTTAGAGCTGGAACAGTTCTCATCCAATCTAATCTCATTATTTCGCAGATGAGGAAAATGAGTTTTGAAAAGGTAAAGCAACTTATAGAGTTATAGAATATTAGATATTAAAGGGACCTTGCACATCATTTAATAATAACTAATATTTGTATGGGCAGCCAAGTGATGTAGTGGATAAAGTGCTGGGGCTGGAGTCAGAAAAACCTGCCTTCAAATCCAATCTCAGATACCTACTGTGTGACCCTGGGCAAGTCACTTAACCCTGTTTGCTTAAGTTTCCTCTTCTGTAAAATAGGCTAGAGAAAGGAAATGTCAAACCACTCTAATATCTCTGCCAAGAAAACTCCAAATGGATCATCATATACAGCAACAACAATATTATATGATATTATATTCTGATGGACATGGCTGTCTTCAACAATGAAATGTTTCAAACTAGTTCCGATTGTTCAGTGAAGAAAGCCATATACACCCAGGGAGAGGGATATGAAATGTGGACCACAACATATCATTTCCATGATCTCTATCGATGTTTGTTTGCATTGGGTTTCCTTTCTCAGATATTTTTTGTTCATGTAGATACGATTGTTCTTGCATAGCAAGATAAGTATGGAAATATGTATACATATATTTGACTTGTCAAGTATTTTAATATAATTAACATGTAGTGCACTTCCTGCCATCTAGGGGAGGGGAGGGAACTAGGGGGGAAAATTTGTAACGGAAAGCTTTGTAAGGATCACTGTTGAAGAACTACCCATACATATGTTATACAAATAAAAAGCTTTAATAAAACAAAACAAAACGAAACAAAACAAAACTCCAAATGGGATCATGAAGAGTTGGACATGATTAAACAATAATAATCTTTTATGTCATTCTAAATCTCTGCAAAGTACTGTACTAAGCAATTTACAGTTATCTCATTTGATCTTCAGAACAAGCTAGGGAGGTAAATGCTATTATTATTTCCATTTTACAGATAAGCAAATTGAAATAAACAGAATTAAGTAACTTGCCCAATGTCATACCCTTAACTAAATACCTGAGGGTGGATTTGAACTCAGGTCTTGTTGATATCAAACCTGGAACTCTATCCATTGCATCTAGTCCTATTCATTAATTTTATAGAGGAAGAGACAGTTTTAGCAGGATAGGTACTTGCTCAAGATCACATTTGCTAGAATAGGAACCAGGACTAAGAAGTAAATCTAAAGAAACTGATTTTTGCTCAATCTAAAGAAAAGGTTTCCCAAAGGTTAGAGTAGTCCAAAAGTAAATGTTACTGCCTCAGTAAGTAGTGAATTTCCCATCCCTGGACATCTTCAAGTAGATCATTTGTCTGAAGTATTGTCAGGAAGATTCCTATTTAGATATATTGGACTGACAAGATTATCACTGTCATCTCTTGCAATTCAGAGATCCTATGATTCCTTGATCTCCTACTCTCTAGACCCACTGCTTGTTCTACCATTTAACTTTAAACATTTACCTCTTACTCTCTCTTATGTTGCTAAGTTCTAATCTTAAGGTCTGTTAATAATGTTTGTCAGGTCAATCAGACAAGCATGGTTAAAAGTAGCTATGATATCATATATTAATTTAAAAAAAATTTTTTTCTTTTGAACCTAGATTTCCCCCTCCATTCTTTCTGCTTTCCCCTCTTTGTAACAAAATTTTTTTAAAGGAAAAAGAAAAAGAAAAAAAAAAAGTAAGAACCAGCAAAGCCTCTCAATATATTGAAAAATCTTATGTCATGCTATATTTCATATCTGTGGACCCCCCTCCCAACCTTTGCACAATAGAGGGAGAGAGAGATCAGAAGAAAATGAGCATCTTCTCATATCTTTTGTTTTGGGCCAAATCTTTTTTTTTTTTCCTTTTTTTTTTTTTAAAGAAGTATTTTATTCCCTTCCTTATTACATATAAAAACAAATTTATTATTCATTTAAAATATTTTTTGAATCTCAAATTTTCTTTCTTCCTCCCTTCCTTCCCCCTTCTCTGAGATGTTAAGCAATTTGATATTAGATATTATACTTGTGCAATCATGCAAAACATATTTCTATATTAGTCATTTGAAAAAAGACACAAACCAAAAATTAAAAAAATGGAAAAAAAAGAAATATAATATGATTTGATTTGTATTTAGATTCCATCAGCTCTTTTTTTTTTCTGATTGTGGATAGCATTTTTTTCTTCATGAGGTCTTTGGAACTGTCATGGATCATTATATTGCTAAAAATAGCTGTCATTCATAGTTGATCATTGTACAATGTTGCTATTACTATGTACAATGTTTTCTTGGTTCTATTCATTTCACTTTGCATCAGTTCATTTAAGTCTTTTCAGTGTCAAGGTTATTCTTTACAGTTTTAAAATACTCAACTTCAATTATTTTGTGGTGGTTGTTTGTTTTACTTACGTTGATGTAGTTATTATGTATACTGTTTTGGGGGCTCTTTTTGCTTTATTTTGTATCAGCTCACATATATCTTTCTAGGCTTTTCTATTTAATATCTGTCATTTCTCCTAGTATACTGATATTCCATTATACTCAGGTACCATAATTTTTTTACCTAGTCCATAACTGATGATAATTTACTTTGTTTCCAATTCTTTGCTAGTATAAAAAGTGGCTCTATGAATATGTTGGTGTATATATATAAATACTTTCTTTTTGTCAATAACCGTCTTGAGGTTTGCATGTCTAGCAGTGGAATCTCTAGGTCGAAGGTTGTAGATACTTTTGCCATATTTGCATATTTATTTGCATAATTTCAAAGTGCTTTCCAGAATGTTTATAGAAATTCATATCTCTACCAGCAATGCACTACTATAGAGGCCTTTTCACACTACCTTTTAATAGTGACTATTCTCTCCTTTTGTCATTGTTGATAATGGACTGGATGTGAGATCAAACCTTAGGGTTGTTTCAGTATTCATTTCTTAATTTTCATTTCTTTTCTTAGCAATTTCAAACTTTCATGTAATTATTGTTAGCAATTCTTTTGAGAACAGTTCATCTTTTGGGGAATAGCTGTTTATTTCTGTTAGTTGTCTATACTTACCAGAAATATTTGATACCTGTTTTTTTTTTCTCTAATAGATTGCTTCTAATCTTATCCTAAATACATTAAACTTGTTTGTGCCTTTTCTTTATATGTAGTCAAAATCATCTATCTTATCTTTTATAATTACCTCTATTCTTTGTTTGGTTAAGAATTCATATTTTCTCTATATAGCTATGAAAAGTATAAATTCTGTGTCTCATGTAAGTTTTTATGGTATGATGTTGAACAATTAGCTTGTGTATCATTTTGAACTTGAGGAATATGTTTTAAGATGTTGATCTAAGCCTGATTTCTATCAAAATTACCTTCCAGTTTCCCCAAAAGTTACCAGACAAGGAGTTTTTTCCTAGGTAATTTATGCTTTCAGGTTTATTGAATACTGATTTATTGAATCTCATGATTTCTGATTCTTTCTTGTTTAGACTCTTCTTTTGAATCACATTTCTTTTTTTTTTTAAACCAATATCAAATACATTTGGTAATTTGAGGATATTGTGATATCTGATATGCTATTCTATACTCTATTTCTCTCTTGACACCCCCATTGCTATTAGTATCTTATTTCTTTATCTAGCCCTGTAAATTATCCTTAAGTTAGTTTAATTAGCATAACATTAGATCTGTAAATTTACTTTGGTAGTACTACCAAATTAAATCCCTTCCTACTCAAGATCTATCTATGATGGGGGAAGGGGGGGTTTCCCCACCAGTTGACTCTGAACTTTTTTACCCTCACTTTGTTGCTTCATCTGTAAATGGGAATAAGGGGGTAACTGGGCACATGCAAAATTGTTCCTCCTGGCTGTTTCTGGCCATATATGACTCAGCATTGAAGGTCTTGGAACACTGAAATGATGAGGCAATCTTCTTATTGGCCTCTGAATAGAAAGAAGTAATAACAGTGACCATTTAAGGGTGATTCCACTTTCAGTACTCTCTTCCCTTTGGGCTGCTAATTGCATCAGGACTGCTTAAATATGTATCCCACTAGGAGCAACAGAATGAAAGCTTGCTCTATCCTCAACAAGTCTACTTGCTCCATTTTTTTTCCTCAAGGCACTTGGTATAATGAGCCAAAGAGGGTAAGAAAAGTGAGCCTAACTCCTCTACTAAAGGCTAGGTTCCTTTTATACTGACCTTAGTATAAATCATGTGTATAGGTCCATAATTCTTTAAGAAGAGAGAGGGGAGGGGCAGCTAGGTGGCTCAGTGGTTAGAGCACCAGCCCTGAAGTCAGGAAGACCTGAGTTCAAATCTGGTCTCAGGCACTTCCTAGCTGTGTGACCCTGGGCAAGTCACTTAACCCCAATTGCCTCAGCAAAAAGCAAAAAAAAAAAAAAAAAGAAGAGAGAGGGGAATATAGTATTCAACCCTTGGGTCCTGTAGCCAGTATTATTGTTAAAATTGTGTTTATCTCATAGGATTTTTGCTATTATTTTAATATATTTATTATTATGTGATCTGAAAAGCCTTTTGGAAGAAGCCATTTTCTGCTCTGCAGTTGGAGTAGGGCCTCAGTTATATCCTCTCTTATTTGGTTTATTTATTTATTTATTTATTT
>JAJPUD010023038.1:0-10660 GCA_023553655.1 Myrmecobius fasciatus | reverse complement strand
CAAAAAATCTCCTTTCTCATATTTAGATGGTCTCTAAATTTTCTTACGGTTGAGATGCCAGCATTTAGGCAATAATTGAATCAAAATATTTTTGCAGAAAATAAACCCAGAATTCAAATAGTCTTTCTCTAGTCACTATTTGCTTTGTTTTTCTTAATACAATAGGGTGGGTCTGAAGCCAAGGACAAGTGTGGCAGTGTTACTATTTCTTAGGGAGAAAATGAATGCTGTTGATCAGTTACTGCATGTGCCAGAAGTCAATTTCTTACCCAGAAATCATCCTTAGACTTTTGTGCTCTGTAAACAAGAAAGTCAAGCATCAGAAATTTGTTTTAAAAGAAACACATAAAAGAGTCTGTGTTTATCTAAGCTATTTAGGAATGGCTACCTGGGGGAAACTGGCTAAGCCTCAGATGTAAGAGCTTTTCCTCAGAATTGTGAGCTCCCTAAGGTGAATTTGGTTCAGTGCTCAGAACCCAGGTATTCACCAAAGCCACAAGACAGAACCTGTGACTCTCCAAAGATTATGGGGGTTGGATTTGCAAGACTTTGGATCCAGACATGAGTTGAAGAGGATGTTTAGGGTTTTAGTTGGGAAACTCCATATAATTTTATTTTTCTTATTTGATATAAGGACATTGGATTTTGACTTGAAGGTCAAATTTAACTTCAACCCAAACCAATCTAATCCAACAAGCATCTATTAAATGTGCAAGGAACTGTGTAAAGCAAAACAAACTAGTCCCTCTCCTCAAGGAGCTTATTTTCTACTGAAGGGAAAGGGAGGGAACAGAGGAGGCACCAACAACTAAAGGGATCAGAAAAGATATTCCATAAAAGCTAGGAGGAATGTTGTGAAGGGTAAAAAGAGACATAAGGAAGTCTCAGGGATGTGAGACAAGGAATGGAACAGTATATGAAGAAGTGTGGGAGAAAGAGTGAAGAAAAGAATGAAAAGAGTGAAGAACAACAACTAGGCACAGCATGATTGGAAAACAAAGTGTGTGAGAGAAAATAATTTGCAATAAGCTTGAATGGATAAGCTGGAGCCATATCTTGAAAGACTCCAAAGTTCAAATTAGTGAGTTTATATTTTTTTCTAGGACTCGAGCAGGGAATAAAATAGATATGGTGCTTAAGGAAGTCATTCTAGCATCTATGAAGAAGATGGTTCTAAAAAGGGAATGTCCAAAAGACTGGAGTCTCTTTTGAGGGCTCTTGCAATAGTTTAAATTAGAAGTGATGAAGGTTGTGGTTGTTTTATAAATTTACAGGAAATAGATATAAGAACCTGCATTCACTGTCTAGTTTCTTTTGCTTATAATATTCCCTTCATCTGGATTTCCCTTTGCCTTAAAGAGATATGATTTATTATCCTTGGCTGCAGAAATTCCAAAGAATCCCAATTTTAATTGTAACAATCATTATGACTTTCTCTTTTCTCTTTTCTCCCCATCCCCCTGATTCACTAAAAATAATTATTTGCCCATAAGACAATTTCTTCATTTCAGGGAAATAAGAGAAACTGGCCCCTTCTGTGACTTCTGCCTCTGCTGTGGAAAGAGATTTGAGTGATATTGGCAACAAAGTCACAAATGGTATTAATTTGTATTGAATTTTTAAAGGGATTTTCAACCTCATACAATATAACCCAGCTCCAGGTACAATTGTTTCATTAGAAGTTGGGGGGTGGATTTTCTGCACTCTTATTGCTAAAGAATTATATGTGGGCCTCAAAGGATCTGTAAATATCTAATAACTGGCCTTAACTCAAAGAGGAAATATATGGGCTACCTTCCCTAATCTTCCAGCTCAATGAGTATGTACTATTACATAGGACATATGTGGGACCCATGTGATACTGCCACCTTCTTGCCATCATTCAGATCTCCCTTCCAGAGTTGTGCTCAGTAACTAGATCAGTTAAATATTTATCAAGTGCTTACTAATAAAAAGACAGTTGTGCTAAGCATTGGGGATTATGGATTGGAAAAACGTCATCCATACTTTGAAGTTCATATTCTGATGGTAGAGATACATGCAAAAAATGATGCATAAATGCAAGACAATTTTAAAGCAAGTCTTTTGAACTTTGTCTCATGGATTCCTTTGACAGTCTGGTAAAGACTATGAACCCCTTCTTAGAATAAAGCTTTAAGTATATAAGATGAAGTATATATAGTTATAAAGGAAACATATCAAAACAGTTAGCAAATACAGTTATTTTGAAAAGAAGCTCATAAACTCTAGCTTTCAAAAAGCCCTATTTAGAAGAAAGTGACTGGAGAAGGGAGGAAAAGAGAATATTCAGGAAGTTCTCCCACAGAAGGTAATGTTTGAGCTGAGTAAGAATGTTTTTCTCAATGTCTCTAGGCACAGCAATAATCACAATAATGATGCCTTTGTATGGAGGGCTCTGTTTCAGAACTGTTTATGGCATACATTCTAAGTTCATTATGTTTCCTCTTTTTGTAAGTTAGGAAGATCAGGCACATGTAGTCTGAGAATCAGAAATAGACAACCTAATTCCCCATATTACTCTGGTCACTTTTACCAACCAGTCTACTCATATTTTCTGTGGGAGGACCTCTTCATATATTTCCTCTTTGAGTTAAGGCCAGTTATTAGATATTTACAGATCCTTTGAGGCCCGCATCTAATTCTTTACCAAATTCCATCTATCCTTACTTCATCAGGTCTTTCACCTATGTACTTTCTGTATCATATACATTTCCTCTTACTTGGAACATGACAATAGCTCCATAATTACTTTTCTTCCTTAACTACTTGTCCATTCCATTTAACCTTTTGCCAAGAGATCATTTTCCCTCAAGTCATGCTTTTATTATGACACTCTTTCACTCAAAAAATTTTAATCCATCCCCTGGATAAACCTGGTCTCATTCCATACTAAGGAATAAGATAGTTGGTATTCAGTGTTCATCCCACCTAAAATGAATTCTAGTTAATACCAGGAAATGATCTAGATAATTGATTCAACTTCCAATGCTTTCATCAATTTCTTCATGAAGAGAACAGGAATCAATTTAATGTTGAGAAGAACTGGGTTTAAGTCTCTGACACACAGTGGCTATATGACCTTGGACAAGCCACTTTCAATTATCTTAGCCTGCTTCTTCTATAAAACAGAGTTAATTATAGCACCTTAGCGTCACCAGATTTTTTGTGAGGATCAAATGAAATAACAAATGTAAAATGCTTCATTAATTTTAACATGCTAAACAAATATTAGCTCTTTTCTCCATGGTATATAGCATAGGACCTTGCATATAACTGGATACTCAAAAAAAAATAGTTTTACTTATTGATCCTAAGAAAACTGAGACGGAAACAAAGTAGAATTTAGTCTAAGACTATCTCGAGGATTGTCTTCATTTCCCAAAACTTTCTCCATCAATGCTTTAATTGTTTTTGGAAACATCCGGGAGCTCTCCTTTATCTTATATTATGTTTTGTGCCTTTCTGCTGAAGTCATCCAAAGTGTGACAAAATAGTGTCAGAAGCAGATTAAAAGACATCATCTCTAAGGTCCAGTTCAGCTCTAACATTCAGTGATTCTATGATTCAAACAAGTACCTTGAGTATTGTGGATTTAACAAATAGTGTCAGCCAAAAGGATGGCTCCTGAGGACAGAAGATGCAATAAACAGCTGAACGTATAAGAAATGAAAGGTTCCATTGAGATTTTGAGTAAGAGACACAATGTTGTACAATGGAAAGGCTGGATTTTGAGTTAGAGGGTCTGAGTTTTAATACTTCCTCTGCCTAGCTATGTCAAACAAGATCTCTAGGATTGATTTCTCCTTTATAAAATGAAAGCCTCTGAGATTCTTTCCATATCTAAATCTATGCTTCTAAAAGCCCTAACATAACTCGAGTCCCATTCCAATTTACCTCTTCCAGAATACTCAGCTCAGAATCACCTGTTTCTTTATTATTGAATTTTGGAATGATTATTTTCATATGCCAGATCTAGGACTGGAAAGGTTGGAATAATGTTTGGAAAGTCTGGACCATGTTCTATTTCCCATCCTAATTAGCAGTAGTATTGAGAAATGTTATAGGTTTCCAATTTCCAAATCATATCCAAGAAAGGTAGAAGAGGGCAGAATAAGGGGAAAGACTTTTACATTACACATTCCTGTATCCTAACCCCTACTTCTATCCCTACCTTTTGTCCTTCTCTATACTCTTTTCTAGAGAGACATCTCTTATCACAAAGATTTTTTTTGAAGAGAGAGAGAGAAAGAGAGAGAGAAAATATCAATAAAACAGTCAACACATCAAGAGAATAATGTTAAAAACCCCAAACTTTTCAGTTCATACAGGATGTAAGGGTCTCGAGGTATATGATAGTGAGAAGGGGTTTATGTTACTGTTCCTGAGAGTGTATACTTTGTTTTAAATCATCATTGAGAATATATACTCTGTAGTACATTTCTAACAGGAAGACCCAATCAGTGCAATTAATTCCTATAAGTTTCATAAATCCCTGCTACCATAGACAGATCTTGCCTGGGCAAAAATGTTCTTCTAAATAACAGTTTCTGTTGTTATAATCAAAACTTTGGTTAGTATTCTATATTTGTGTATCCTGTATTCTTTTATGAAGGAAAACATTGTTTGTGTCAAAGCCTTTGGGACAATTTGTATCTATTTCTTTTTTGTATCCAGTACATGGGGCTGACTCAGTATGGTGTCTCATGAGGAGCTTTCTCAAACCCATTTAAATTAGTGGAGGAATCAGAAGTGAAAAACTTCAGGGCTCTAAAACTCTGATGCTCATCGGTTTCCTGTATATCCCAGGAATGCTCAATGTAATTGACCTATACCTTTAGCTAGATTTCAAAAAAATTCCCGAGTTGTTAATTTGTCATATTGTCTATACCATTGAGTCAAATGTAAGTTCCCCCAGATCTTCTTATCTGTTTAACTTTCAGGTCTTCAAACTAATAATGTCTTAGAGTGTCAATAAATTCTCTTTTAATTTTATTCACACAGCAAAGAAAAACATCTCATTTCTTTAGCCATTCTTTCCTTACCAGACACTGCAACCTCCAATAAAATAAATCAGTCTTATGAAGTCACAATGAAACAAGGAAACATAGAATGTCACAGTTGGATGAGACTTCAGAGACCAAAAATACTGACTTTCACAAAGAAAATAAGGCCTGGAAAGGCATGATTTGTGAAAGATCAGAAAATAAATCTGACACAAAACTGGGATTAGAACTCATATACATTGGGAATAATTTCAGGAAAAAAGCAATGGCCAGACAAATGGTCCAAAAACAATATCCTGGGAGTAATGTGATTTCAACCCAACTGTTTTTATATATTTGCATTAGAAATTAATAGAAAGTGAGCAATGACAGAGTTAATACAATGTTAATATTCTTTGACTTCATTATTCCCCTGAGAAGATTAAGATTGATCCTGTATTATTTTCTTATTGATCTCATTTATAAGTATTTGATTTTGTCCTTTAGCTTCTTAAGTTGTAATTCTTTGTGTTTGAATTTAATTCAAAGTTTCACAGATCTGCCATGGGTTAAATTTTAAAAATTCAGCTCTTCTTGCTTCAAAGAATTTTGTCAATCTTAGGGAATGTATGAGAAAGTAAGAGTCTGGGCCTAATATCTTTATTTTTTCAAACCATTCTTCAAGGATGTCTGTTTTGCTGTTTAAAAGTCTGGGTTGCTGTCTTGCACCTGCATTCAAACAACGAGCATTTCTTAGCCTCATGAGAAAAGAAAGTAGGGTTGTTCCTATACCTAATTATCATACTTCCATTTATGTTGTTCCCTGTGTCTTGACTCTGTAACCACTAATATTGCCCTTGATTATGCCCATGATATCATCTATCCTATTCTTTTCTTCATTCTGTACTCCCAAAACTCTACAAAATGTAAACTTCTTGGGGTCTTTGGCATTAATGGAAGGAATCCACTAACCCATTTATTGATAGGTAGCATAACCTTGCTAATAAATATTATTTTACTCAGAGATTTGCTACAGTTTACTCTTGTTAAAATTTAAACATAACACTTCAAAAAATCAGCAGTGTATAATTTCTTCATGATCCTTTAATTACCAAGATCTATCAAAGAGGCAGTTTCTACTTGAATGCATCAATTCAGCTTATGTATATTAAGCATTACTATTTAAAGGACACAGTACTAGAAGTTAGGGAAAAATGGGAAAATAAATATGTGCCCTACCTTCAAGGAGCTTACTATATAATTGAAGTCAGATACTTCTGGG
Organism: Myrmecobius fasciatus; assembly: GCA_023553655.1. NCBI lineage: Eukaryota > Metazoa > Chordata > Mammalia > Dasyuromorphia > Myrmecobiidae > Myrmecobius > Myrmecobius fasciatus. The sequence goes on along the minus strand of JAJPUD010023038.1, from coordinate 4,375 downwards.
GAGTTGAATCTTTTTGGCCTACTATAAGATTAAGTTTTCAAAAGATACTGTCAAGATCAGAAAGGGCTAAAGAACATTTTTCAAAATGTTTCCCTTGCTTCCCAAAAGACACTCCTACCTTAGCAGAAAAACAACTGATATATCATCATCCATTTTGCTTGAATATCTCCTTTGGGGGCCTCAGAGAAAGAAGAAACTTCCTCTTAATAACTTCTGTACTTTCTTTAGACAGTAAAGAAAGTAAATTTCCAGACATCATTGGTGAAGGGGGAAGGAAAAGGTGGATGGGGGAAACAGAGAGAACTTGTAACTACTTTATTTTTAATCAATGATGTCACACAGTGAATCCCAAGGTATATAGAAGCAAGGATTACAAGGTTGTCTTGTTTGTAATGTTCTATTTAACAGCGCATAATATCTCATTACTCCTACTGTGCTCGTTTTTGTTGACTATAAAAATGCATTTGATTTGGTAGAGCAGCCGTTCTCTTAAAGGCTCTCCTGCATTAAGATGTCTCTCATGTATATGTTAAACTGCATGATTCCTTGCAACATGTAACAGGAACAAGAAACCCTTTGATAATTAACACAAAGCAAGATGCAAAAAAAGTAATATGTGTTTATCAAAGGTATTTGCCACCATAATGGAGAATAAACAGCATAGCATCCAAACTGAAGAGTGAATCTCTATTGAGGCCAAAGTCCTCTAAGTAGTTCTGTTTTCATACTTTGTGAATATTTCCCTAGAGAACTGCAGTATTTTATAGATGTTAGGTAAGAGTTTGACCTAAATATCTACTGGGAAAAACTGGGTGGATGATGGTTTTATTTAGTCCAGGATATGATTTATAGTTAGGTGAACAGCCCATAGAGATTATCCAACAGAACATACATCCTGGACAACTTCTTCACGACAATAATAAGCAGAACTTAAAAACAGGAGAAAAGTAGGCTGATTAACTTCGGGAAATTTTATAGTTTTTTTAATGACTATAACTGACTTTCTGAATCAAAGACCCATTTTATAACAATAATATTCTTTTAGTAAAATTTATTTAGTGTGAGTCATAGAATTCCATAACCTCCAAAGAATTGAATGCGTAGGACACCTGACTGGAAATACTGAATAGTATGATGGATATAAATAAGCAGGCTACAATATATATTATGACCAGAAAAAAACAAGAAGAAAACCCAGCAACAATGAAGAAATGCAGATAGGCAGTTCTTATGGTTCACTAGTATTCATACAAGTTAACTTATCTAGAGAAAGGCATATCAGATCTGTCCCTAAGGATAATTCACAAGATGACTTGGCTAAGATTTTAATGAGCAGGCTTCAATGGATTGACATCTGAATCTTTGGAGAGATAATCTACAATAAAGACATAACAGATTCACTAAAGTGTCTCATTACTCAACATTGCTTCCAGATACTTGTATCATTGCTCTCATTGACCAGAACCATGTGAGAAAGAAGCCACAATTAGCACAAAGACTGGAAAGTTTGATTCCCCATTCTCCATTTCTTTTCCTTTTCTAGAACATTTATTTTCTCACAGTTTCAGAAATTTCAGAAGTTTCAAAGATAATATGGTATAATTAGAGAAGAAAGGAATGTAAGACTTAAAACCTCTCAAGTCTTGCGTTTCCTACTACAGTTTTGTTTGTTACAACAATCAAATGAGACATTAGGTTATAAGTCCCTTGACAGCATGAGCAATTCATCATTTGTCTTTTTTTATTATATTTTTTTTTATTAAAGCTTTTTATTTGTATAACACATGTATGGGTAGTTCCCCAACATTGATCTTTACAAAGCTTTCCATTACAAATTTTACCCCCAGTCCCCTCCCCTCCCCTAAATGGCAGGAAGTCCACTACATGCTAATAATGTTGAAATGCTTGAGAAGTTATGCAAGAAAAATCCTATCTACAAGAAAAAAAAAGAATCAGAGAAAGGCAACACAATGCAAGAAAATGTCAATAGAGATCATGAAAATGTTACGTTGTGGTCCATATTTCATTTCCCTCTCTCTGGGTGTATATGGTCTTCGTCAGTGAACAATTGGAACTGGTTTGAGACAATTCTTTGTTGCAGAGAGCCATGTCCATCAGAATTGATCATCATGTAATACTGTTGTTGCTGTGTATGATGATCTCCTGGTTCTGCTCGTTTCACTCAGCATCAGTTCATGCAAGTCTCTCCAGGCCTCTCTGAAATCGTCCTGCTGGTCGTTTCTTACAGAGCAATAATATTCCATAACATTCATATACCATAATTTGTTCAGCCACTCTCCAATGGATGGGCATCCCTTCAGTTTCCAGTTTCTAGCCACCACAAAAAGGGCTGCCACAAACATTCTTGCACATGTGGGGCCCTTTCCCTCCTCTAAGATCTCTTTGGGATATAGGCCCAGTAGAAACACTGCTGGGTCAAAGGGTATGCACAGTTTGACAACTTTTTGAGCATAGTTCCAAATTGCTCTCCAGAATGGTTGGATCCGTTCACAGTTCCACCAACAATGTATCAGTGTCCCAGTTTTCCCACATCCCCTCCAACATTCATCATTATCTTTTCCTGTCATTTTAGCCAATCTGACAGGTGTGTAGTGGTATCTCAGAGTTGTCTTAATTTGCATTTCTCTGATCAATAGTGATTTGGAGCAACTTTTCATATGACTAGAGAAGGTTTTAATTTCATCATCTGAAAATTATCTGTTCATATCCCTTGACCACTTATCTATTGAAGAGTGGCTTGAATTCTTATATATATGAGACAATTCTCTATATATTTTAGAAATGAGGCCTTTTTCAGAACCATTAAATGTAAAGATGATTTCCCAATTTGATGCTTCCCTCCTAATCTTGTCTGCATTTGTTTTGTTTGTACAGAAACTTTTTAACTTAAGATAATCAAAATTATCCATCTGGTGTTCAATTAGGAGTTCCAGGTCTTCTTTGGACATAAATTTATTCCATCTCCACAGGTCTGAGAGGTAAACTATATTATATTCCTCTAACTTGCTTACAAAGTCCCTCTTACAAAGTCCCTTGCTTACAAAGATCCCATCTAGATCATGAACCCATTTAGATCTTATCTTGGTATGTGGTGTTAGGTATGGGTCAAACCCTAATTTCTTCCACACTAGTTTCCAATTTTCCCAGCAGTTTTTGCCAAATAGTGAGTATTTATCCCAAAAGCTGGAGTCTTTGGGTTTATCAAATACTAGATTGTTAAGGTTATTCCCTAGATTGTCCTGATATCCTATCCTGTGCCACTGATCGACTGCTCTATTTCTTAGCCAGTACCAAACGGTTTTGATGACCGCTGCTTTATAATATAGTTTTAGATCTGGTACAGCAAGGCCACCTTCATCTGCCTTTTTTTTCATTAATCCCCTTGAAATCCTTGACCTTTTGTTCTTCCAAATGAACTTTGCTACTACTTTTTCTACATCTGTAAAATAATTTCTTGGGAGTTTGATTGGTATGGCACTAAATAAGTAGATTAGTTTGGGTAGTATTGTCATTTTTATTATGTTCGCTCTGCCTACCCATGAGCATTTAATATTTTTCCAATTGATTACGTCTGATTTTATTTGTGTGGAAAGTGTTTTGTAATTTAGTTCGTATAGTTTCTGACTTTTCCTTGGCAGATAGATTCCCAAATATTTTATCCTATCATCTGCTATTTGGAATGGAATTTCTTTTTGTATCTCCTGCTGCTGAACTTTGTTGGTAATATATAAGAATGCTGATGACTTATGTGGATTAATTTTGAATCCTGCAACTTTGCTAAAGTTGTGAATTGTTTCTAGTAGTTTTTTAGTTGAGTCTCTAGGGTTCTCTAAGTATACCATTATGTCATCTGCAAAGAGTGATAATTTGGTTTCTTCATTACCTACTCTGATTCCTTTTATCTCTTTTTCTTCTCTTATTGCTAAAACTAACATTTCTAATACAATATGAAATAGTAATGGTGACAGTGGGCAGCCTTGTTTCACTCCTGATCTTATGGGGAATGGTTTTAGTTTGTCTCCATTACATATGATGCTTGCTGATGTTTTTAAATAGATGCTACTGATCATTTTAAGGAAAAGCCCATTTATTCCTATACTCTCTAGTGTTTTTAATAGGAAAGGGTGTTGGATTTTGTCAAAGGCTTTTTCTGCATCTATTGAGATAATCATATGGTTTTTGTTAATTTGGTTATTAATATAATTAATTATGCTGATAGTTTTCCTAATATTGAACCAGCCCTGCATCCCTGGTATAAATCCTACTTGGTCATAGTGTACTATCCTGGGGATGACTTTCTGTAATCTCATTGCTAACATCTTATTTAAAATTTTTGCATCAATATTCATTAGGG